>OMLB01018462.1:9389-20105 GCA_900302555.1 Myripristis jacobus | reverse complement strand
ATTAACATCATTTTTTTTGCTTCATATTTAATGAGTGTTCCTAATGTAATGGGCTCTACCCGGTAAAGATGAAATTGACATGATGATATGTTTTCAATGTCCTGTTCACACTTTGTAACGCATTGGTTATAAATAACAAAAATCTGTACTTAGAAATAATATAAAGCCATTAAAACACCACAAATTAATATTTCTTTCCAATTTCAGATCAATCAGTGAGATTTTATGGTGATTTGCATATTTTTCCATTGTCGCGTAATAGGAATACTGGATGTATAAGTGGGGGTGGGGGGAGTTATGTTTTATTTAAAGGGCTATTTAGGTAATCAACAAAGAAGCATAAAGTACCTGACACATAAACTTTGATAACAATTTTAGTTATAATCATTTTGTGGAAGTTTAAACTGCAGGGGTCAAACTGACCCCAAACATAAAAGATGTTCAAAAATGTGAACATAACAGGAGGATTAAGTACAACACAAGCCATCATCCAAAAACCAAATCCACCAACTAGAGATGTCATTGTTACCATGGAGATGTGAGCGGTGTCAAAGCTGTGCAGTTTGTCCCAGGGGTTGATAGCTCGACTAGCCGCACGCCAACCTGCCGGCAAACAGAAACAGGCCCAACTGAACGTGGGAACTGCCAAAACTGAAAGCGGCTCGATGCAAAACAAAAAAAGTTGGTGTCCGTTAAATCAGGGATCACTATAACAGTCATCGTTTTTGCTTTTTTGTCCTCCTCTCTTTTTGTTTTACTCTTTATTTTATGTGTCACTGTTCATGTTGTAGCTGATTGGACTGAATCAAACCCCAGAAACCCCCAAACCCCTTCATTGCGTTGCTCATGAATTCCCACTGGGAGAGTGATGCATGCCGAGCTCCAGCTGGGGCTTCGCCGCACAGCCTCTGCTCATGTATCGTCTATTCACTTTGATTTAAAGAACTGGTCTCCATATTGATTCACATTTCACACTCAGTGCAGTGCAGCTGCAGTGCCGTGCGTGAGCGGCGACAGCTGATGCCGATGTGCGTGCTCACTGGCGTGTTGCTTGTGTTGGTCTGTCAGCTCCGGTGCAGTGTGTGTTGGATAAAGACTCTCTGGTGGACGGGCTCAGAGTGTTGATCCCCATGGACGACCAGCTGCTGTACGCTGGGCATGTGAACACGGTGCATTCCCCTGACATGTGAGTACACGCATGCTCTCACACACCCACGCACACACACACACACACACACACATAAAAAATGAGAGCTACTAATTTCCCCCAGCCGTAAGAGGAAGCACTGCTATGCAACATCTTCTCTTCCGCTTGTAATCCAGGTATAAACCACAGTGACCTTTTTACAGAGCGCTCAGCTGCAGCCTGCACTGCTACACTTCTCATCTGCACCGCGCAAAAACAGAACCAAAAAAGAGTTTTGAAAGACTAGATACCCCGGCTTTCATGCATGCAGATTCACCATCTCCACACACACACACACACACACACACACACACCATGCATGACTTCACACAAGCATGAGAAGATAGCTGCAGCTGAGAATGTTGACTAACCCAAAACCACCGAGCATTACATTTAGATTTAATCTTGGCCCTGGAGCACAGGCTCATGTTCAGAGTGCCTTAAATAAGGGCATTAAAAGCAGCCATGAATTATTAAGGCTCTGACTTTATTGTCTTCTCAAGGGCTGTTGTTATTTCACATTTTATGTGCATCCTTTTTTCTTTTTTTTTTTTTTACTCTTCCTTATGGTTAAATGAGTGGATCCAGTTTGCCAGTCATTTGCACTTAATTGGTGAAGTAATATACTAAGAATATGATTCCATATTTTAACATGCTACTGCATTTTTTTAAAAAAACACTCTGACATTTATGGCGCGCATGTTGCATTCTCTTCTTGGTGCTTTTGAAGTGGAAGTGTTTGGCAAATGGGAAATTACTAAAGCAACCCAGCCTCCATGGTATACAAACCCTTGACATATAGACATATATCTGACACCTCAAGAGCCAAACTTTAGGATAAGAGCCTCTATTGTTATAATAATAATATAATAATAATATATTATAACACTGACCTGCTAGTCCTAAAGACAATAATTTATGTTTGCACTACAGTATTGCTGTTTTTTCAGTGACTGTGTCATCTCTGACCAGTAGCAGCGTTACAGTCACCTGATATCATCACAGTCATGAATGTCCAACGCTGCCAAAATCGTGTTTTCACTTCAAACTTTCAGTTTCTCGGTTCTCATCCTGCAGATTGAATGAACTGTCAAACTGCCACTCTCTGTTTCTGAGTTTCCTCAGCAGTACATAATTATTCAATCAATCAATCAATCAATCAGACTTTAATTATGTAGTACAATGCGATATGCTTTACAGTAAAACAAAATACAGAAAAAAAGACAATAAAACACAGGTGTGGTAGCAACCTCCGTACCTGTAAGACTGATTGTGTTTCAGCGCCTAAGAGCTTGTGTGACGATGCGGCTTACCGCTTGTGACTGAACCCGCACAGCAGCTAAAACACAGCTGGGCTGCTGCTGTAATTTCAGCTGAAAATCACTGCCAAGGGAATAAAGTCAAGTGGAAGGAGCATAGCCGCGATCTGAGAATTAAGATTTAATGCTGCTTCCTGCGAGGGACAAATGTGAGAAGTACGCAGAACAGGAAACCAATCCAAAGTGACTTTCTTTGGCTGTACCTGTTCGACAGCATGTCTAAAAGCGCTGGCCTTTGCCCTCTGACCCCAGACTGTTGACCCCTGACCTCCAAATGCGTTTCCGCCCTTTAGATACAGTGTGGTGGTGGAGGGGGAGCGAGGGAACCGGCCGCACATCTACTGCCTGGAACAGCTGCTGCAGGAGGCTGTGAGTAAACAGGGTGGCTTATTGTGCATGCAAGCCTTTGTGTGTGTGTGTGTGTGTGTGTGTGTGTGTGTGTGTGCGCGCATGTGCTCACATATTGAGACTGCATTTATGGGGAATGAAATGCTCTACATTTCTCTGTCTTCGATGGTAGATGAGATGTGAGTCATTTTGACTATTTGGAAAAGCAAAATTGTTTGTGTGTGGGTGCATTTGGCAGTCAGTATATCTGTGTAATAATGCATAAGGATTCGTGTGTGTGTGTGTGTGTGTGTGTGTGTGTGTGTGTGTGTGTGTGAAAGAGAGCGACTCTACAATATTATGTTGACATTTGAGAGTTATTTATTCTGTATGTGCAGATCATCGATGTGAAGCCTCCGTCGGTACGCTATCTCCCTGAGGGCAGCCGCATCGCTGCCTACTGGAGCCAACAGTACCGCTGCCTCTACCCCGGCACTGTTGTTAACGGTACAGCAACAACAACAACAACAACACATACACACTTACATACAAGGACACACACAGCACCCATATCAATGATATGATTTATTATCCACTTACATGGAGGATCTTATTGTGGCCGGCAGCATAAACAAACATAAAAGATCTTAGCAGACCTCCTCCTCCAATATGTAGTGAAGCATAGGCTATTACTTTGAAGAGCCGGGTGGTTATGGGGAGGAAACTGGCCTGGGTTCAGCTGTTATTGAATACTAGTGGCTATATGAAAGCATTGTGCACTCAGGGAAGTCCATATTGTAAAATTTCTGACATCGAAAAGGGGGAAAAAAAAAAAGATTTAAACCCTACTTTCCTCCATTCACATACATAAAATACTGATTTCTGTTTGGGTTTTGTCGGTTTCTCCCCCACAGGAAGTTCAGACATCGACGAGAACGATGACCTCATCACGGTCGAGTTTGATGATGGAGACACAGGACGCATCCCCCTCTCCCACATCAGACTGCTGCCGCCGGACTACAAGATCCACTGTGAGCACACACACACACACACACACACACACACACACACACACAAACACGGTCGCTAGATGTTATTATAAAAGCTACGCTTCCATCACACACCTTCACATAGGCCGTTTCTTGTTTCCATAGTTTCATTTCAGCACGTCTTATCTCCGTTCTGTGCTGAAAGAGACACAGACGCAGATTTCAGTAGACAGGACATTAAGTCAAGGAAACACTAAACACCTTTCCTCCCCGTCTCTACCTGAGGTTTTGACCTTGGTGTATTTACCTAATGTGTGTGCAAGCAGTCTCGCCTATTTGCATTTTAATTCATGCATGTGTGTGTGTTGATGGTTTATGCCGAGGTGTTTTCCCAGGCGAGTGTTGCTAACTTGCAGCTGACGCAGTAGATTTATGTTCATTTCAATGCTGCAGACATAGTTAAGGACTGAGTGAGTGAGGAGGAGCCTGACCCACTCGCCATTTTTTATGGTGCTGTGAGGTTTTTACGGCTCAGTTTTCCTTCAGGATGACTAAATTAGGGGAGTTTTCATGCGAGGTAGCTCAGCTCCAAACCGTACAGAACGCTTGATGCACAACGACCTCGTCCTCGGCTTCCAGGTGCCGAGCCCTCCCCTGCGCTGCTGGTGGCCAGCTGCTCCAGGAGGCGCGTCCGGAAATGCAGCAAAGAGGGCAAAGAGGCGGGACAGAAGCCAGAGGAGACCGTCCCGAAAATCAAGGGAAAGCCTGGTCGCAAACCTAAACCCAAACCTGGTGAGCCTGTCAGATTCCCCTCCATGATTGATTGATTAATCAAATGAATGAGTCAGTGATTCTTTGACTGATGGAACACCTGATTGGTCAAAATGTACTTTTGCCGTTTCATGGATGTAGTTTGGTCCAGCGAAATCGGGTTTAAAGCGCTTAAATGGTTCTTTTGACCAGCTGCCTTTAAAACAAAGGGGTGACCACGTTTAATTAAGCTTAGTAGTGCCATTATTACACTTAGTAATTGTCATTACAAAATGTGCTAATGCTAATAGCCATTCCCCAAGAAGTCTAATTCTACTTTTGTCAAATTGGAAGCGCACAGGGAGAAAGAGTGAGTTTCCCAAAAGTCATAAGCCAGAAGTGTCAAATATATTAGAATTATTAAAGAAAGAAAAGGTAATGCTTCCCACAGGACGTAAAAATAATGGAGGGGGTGCTTGAAATACAACTAAGTGCAATGTGCATTAAGTACCCCCATCATTTTTGCCTTTGAGATATTCTAGCTTTCTTCCTTTGAGTAATTCCTTGGGACTAGTAAAAGACGTTTCCTCACACGCCGGAGCCAAATGTGTCTGCGTAACGTCATAAAAAAACGATGGATTTGACATTTTTGGCTCAGTGCTCCTTGTGCAAGTGAGCTGTGTTTTATCTGGACCCTGCTGATTCGTTTAAGACAATTGGTATTCAAACGTCATGTGTGCCGAATATTGGAATTAATACCAATGGTTGTCGAGCGGCAAAGCATCAGGACTGTGACATAAAGTTGGATATTGTATCGCTTTCCTTATTCTAACATGTCCATCACAGAGGCTGTTGAAGAGTCAGTTTAAAAAAAAATTGTAGTGTGTTAATTTGCCTCTCATTCATCTTTTGATGACAAAAACATGAAAATGTAGGTAAGTCGTCGTCTTTTCTGTCTTTGTGACACAACTGCACCAACAAAAATAGCTCTACGGTTAAAACATCTTTCATCAGAAACATCTCATATCTGACTGTCTCTCCGTATCAGTTTGATGTATTTGTCTAAACAGTTCTGTTGTTGCTCTACAGCGCTCAGGCAGTTTGTGATTTTAGCTGTAAAATACGGCATGTTGCATGTCTGATTTGCTGATGCTGGCCTTGTTTCTCCTGGGTAAGCAATTCTCAAATGCGAGGGTTTTATTTCAGAATTGTTTCCTTGCTGATTTGTCTACCAGTCAGTGTGTGAGGCTGCAGACCACAAAAATTCTGAAGCCGCACAATGAAAACTTAAGCACATCCAGCGTAAACCCAGTTTTAGTGTGCTTTGGCCAAGGATGAAACAAATTACAGACATGCTGATTGAGTAAAAAGCAAACCTTTGACTGTCTCTCCCTTTCTTTCCAGAGACCTCAGTGAACCCAGATGTCCGGGAGAAAGCTGATCCACCAGCCTCCTCCACCCAGCCGGCGGAGAGAGCCCAGCCTCCAGCCAAGCCTGCCCAGGATCGGGTCTCTTCTGCCCAGAAAGCAGCTCAGGAAAGGCCCCTGCCTGCATCCAGGCCGACCTCGGGTAACCAGACAAAACCGGGTCGAAAGAGCTCCACCAGCAGCAGCACGACCAGCAGCAGCCAAGCTCTTCCACCCAGCCAGGCGCCCAGGAAGGCCAGCTCAGCCCAGCCTTCCCCTCCTAAACCGGCCCGTTCTCTGCCTCCGTCCCTCTACCCCTCCACCTACGGGAAGGTGCTGACTGTGGATCTGTACAGCGAGCCGAATCTCAGTTCTTACAACAGCCAGCGCAGAGAAAGGGAAAACAACAGCGTGAGTCTCAACAGCACTGTCAGTCCCAGCGCCAACAGACAGTTGTCTAGACCCAACATCGGAGCATCATCTGCTGCGCCGAAATCCAACGCTACCTCCGCCCCGAGACCCGCCTCCGCCTCCACCCCAAAAAACAAACCAACGTCAGATCGCCACAGCAGTTCCAGGTCGAGCCTCAGCTCTGGCCTCATACCGAGTCCCATATCCCGGCTGTCCAGTTCGTCAGCAAGCAAACCCAGCACATCCTTGACCCCCAGACCTTCATCGTCTTCGTTGTCATCGTCATCTACCCCTAGACCCAAACTCAAGATGCCGTCCGATCAGCTGTCCTCCACTTCAAGACCTAGACCCGGCGCAGGACCCAGCCCTATCTCAAGACCCAAGCCCAGACCGGGGCAGAGTGATGTGGGTTCAAGTGTGAGGCGCAAGCCCCTGTCTGCGGAACCTCTTGTGAAACTGGACCACGAGGGCGTCACCTCCCCCAAGACCAAGAAGACGAAGGCGCTGATGCTGTTGGAGGGGCGGGGCATTCGACGAGACCACACACCCATCACCACGACGACCGCAGCCAGTCAAAAGCCGCTGAAGGCCAAGGTGAGAACGCCAGAGAGCGAGGCTATCCCGCCGGAGAAAGACTCCGCCTACAAGTCACTGATGCTGGGTAAGGACAAGGCGGACGGCCGCGGGCCTGCGGGCAGAGGACAGGAGAGGGACAAAAGAGAGGAGAAAGGGAAGAAAGAGGAAAGAAAAGAGCTGGAGAAAAGAGAGGAGAGAAAGGTGAAAGAGGAGTCTCAGAGTAGCAGTAGCTCTGAGTCAGAGGAAGAGGGGGAGAAAGGGAAGTTAAAGAAGAAGAAATGCACCTCCAGCTGCTCTTCCTCTTCGTCATCCTCCTCTGGTTCCTCGTCATCTTCCTCGTCGTCCTCCTCCTCCTCTTCCTCTTCGTCTACTGATGATTCCTCCTGCAGCTCGGATGAGGAGAGGACCCCCACCCCTCCGCCGGCCCCTGTCACCCCGCCTCCTGCACAGGACAAACAGAAAGAACTGAAGAAAGAAGAGGAAGAGGAGGTGAAGAAGGAGGCCGAGGTAAAGGTAGAGGAGGAAGAACCATCTCCTCCCTCTCCTTCTCCTTCCCCTCCAGCCTCACCCGCCCCTACTCCTCCTCCTCCCACTAAACCTGCTAAACCAGCCACTGGAAAGGGCTCCGGGCAAAGGGGTCGTCCTCCGAAGCCCAAGCCCAGCGGGGGTGAGGGGAAGGTGGGGAGGCCCAAGCGGAGAGAGGGGGTTCACCTGCCCACCACCAAGGAGCTGGCCAAACGCCAGAGGCTGCCCAGTGTGGAGAACAGACCCAAAATTTCCGCCTTCCTTCCAGCCCGGCAACTCTGGAAGTGGTTTGGGAAACCCACACAGGTGAGACACAACAACACAAACAAGAGAAAAATATTGCAGATTTGAATACACACACATTGTCTGACATTTAATAAAGGTGTTACGTGTAGCATCTTAAAATCAGTGAATCATCCAAAGGTAATAAAACCTATTTCTTATGACAGAAAAGCACTTGTACCCTTACCTCTTTTAGTCTCCACACTGAATTTTGCACAACAGTTGCATTTCTATACAAGGAGATACTGCTTTACCACAAAAAACAGGACGATGACACTGTTCTCTAAACAAACAAAGATAAAGCTTTGGGGGTTTTCTAGCGATTACAGATAGAGCACTGAGTGAAAGTCAGTTGGAAAAATATTTCCAGCATGTTTATCCTCTTCAGTAAAGTGAAAGACAAACCAGAATAAAAAAAACAGTAACAACATCCTCTTAGCAACACACAGCAGCAGGGATTATGGGAACGACAGGCTTAAATTTGAGAATCACCAAAACTAAAGACACTGCTAACATGAGACAGCAGCTGCCAGTCATTTCAGCAGCGCTCTCATTTGTGTGCACTAACTCTGCCAAGGTATTAGAGTTAATTTGACATGATGATGTTTAAAAATGTTACACCTAGCGTCTTTAAGTAAATAAAGTAATCAGTGACGAAAACAGCGATGCGGGTGACAAGCTGACTGCGTGTCATCTGAGAGGCTGCTCTGTCAAACGCTGCTTAGTCGCCGTGCTTTGAGTTTTCGGCACCGCTGCACCACATGCTGCACCAACACATTGAGACATCGCTCTGTGTGTTTGTCTGAACATCCCATCCTCCGCCCTCCCCCAGAGACGCGGCATGAAGGGCAAGGCCAAGAAGCTCTTCTACAAGGCCATCGTGCGTGGCCGCGAGATGATCCGCATCGGCGACTGCGCCGTGTTCCTGTCCGCCGGCCGGCCCAACTTGCCTTTCATCGGCCGCATCCAGAGCATGTGGGAGTCCTGGGGCAGCAACATGGTGGTTCGAGTCAACTGGTTCTATCACCCGGAGGAGACGAACCCCGGCAAGAAACTCACAGACAAGAAGGTAGAGACGCTTTAGCTTCACTTTGGATAGATACACTGCAAAAATGCAAAATCTTACCAAGATTATTTGTCTTATTTCAAGTGAAAAAAGGTCTTATTTCTAGTCAAAATATCTCATTACACTTAAAATAAGGCACGATCACCTCAGAAGTAACTTGTTTTTAGACAATTTAGACAAAATGACAAAATTTTAGACAAAATGAAAATTTGCTTGTTTCATTGGCAAAATTTGCCAGTGGAAAAAGTGAAAATTCACTTGAAATAAGTGAAAATTTGCTTGAAACAAGAAACAAATTTTGCCAATGAAACCAGCAAATTTTCACTTGAAACAAGTGAAAATTGGCTTATTTTAAGGGTAATGAGATATTTTGACTAGAAATAAGACATTTTTGACTTGAAATAAGAGAAATAATCTTGGTAAGATTTTGAGTTTTTGCAGTGTACAAGTTTGATGATGAATCGAGTTCAGATTAGATTCCAAGCAGGCCACTTTTTCATCTCGAGCAGCACAAGGGACAACTTAGAAATCTGATTCGTCTGATGCAAAAAAAAATAATAATAATAAATCGCATCAGAAAGCTGTGGAATGTGTCGCCTTAGAGAGAGAGCACTGGCTTGAAACGTCGTGCCAACTGTACATAAGCCAACGATAGGTGTTGCACGGCTTTTTAACACCATTTTTTTGTGATTTTTAAGCTTGAATACATTTTCTCAGTTCTTGAATTACAAGTGGTGTCCCTTCACCCGTTATTTTGTGTCATACTTTACTCAGTCTGGGAGCCCCGTGTTGTTTTTGTGCTAAATGCAAGACTTCTGTCCTCCTAGAACTGGGATCAGATGTGCGGTCAGTCCTTACCTGCAGCCCTGCACTCCTCTATCCAGAGAAAAGACTTCATGGAGGTGAGCAAAGAGGAAATGTTGCACCAGTTGTTCATGCAACACGGATATACTCATATATATGCAGTGTTCTGTAATCAAACCCTGTGTTGTGCCTCCTTGGCA
The DNA here is from genome assembly GCA_900302555.1 of Myripristis jacobus. Classification (NCBI taxonomy): domain Eukaryota; kingdom Metazoa; phylum Chordata; class Actinopteri; order Holocentriformes; family Holocentridae; genus Myripristis; species Myripristis jacobus. The sequence continues at coordinate 10,264 of OMLB01018462.1, read as the reverse complement.
GCGTGCCCTGTATCAGTCATCCCACAGCGACGAGAACGACGTGCAGACAGTCAGCCACAAGTGCCTGGTGGTGAGCGTGGAGGAGTACGAGCAGATGACGCACACTCGCCGTTATGCCGACAGCGAGGACCTCTACTACCTGGCCGGCACCTACGAGCCCACCACCGGCATGATCTTCAACACCGACGGAGTCCCCGTCATCTGCTGAGCACGCCGTGCGGACTCGCACGCGCTTCAGAGACGACGTTAACGGGCCGCCGAAACCCCTGTCGCGACCCCATTGTGACCTCACTAACGAGTGGACGGAGAAAAAGAGCGAGCCACGGTCTTTAGAAAGGACGAGTCTAATCACTGACCTTTATTCAGGATGGGACTTTTCACAGCCCTGACTCCACAAACTCACTCCTCTGATTACATAAACTCTCACGAACAGTTTCTACAACAAAGACGGGGGACACTACGGACAGTATTACAAGGAACAAGTCTCCTGAAACTTGTGCACACACACACACATACACACACACACACACACACAGCGCAAACATCATTCAGTACCTACTGACAAGTGTTCATGGGAAAGGTGGGAGGGTTTCGAAACCCTTCTGAGCACTTCAGTCTCCTTTTACATGTAAATACCACACATCCACACGGATACATAAACACACACACACACACACACAAACAGATGCTTGTAAATACTCACTCCCGTATAACACACACACACAGATATATAGACGAAAATACGAGTGTTTTATTTTCATGTAATAGATTTATGTGAGAGTACTTTTTTCTAAAGAGGTAAACAGACAAGAAGCTTTAATGAACTGTGAATGATCAGGCAAGAGAGAGGGAGTGTCTGTCCGTCCGTCTGCCCC
>OMLB01018460.1:8869-20695 GCA_900302555.1 Myripristis jacobus | reverse complement strand
ACACTATACAGAAATCCAGAGATAGTGATCTGTGTGCGTACAATACAATGAGCACGCCTTCCCTGAATTGTTGGGAGAGAATTAGGCGTGCAAGTGTGTGTGCTGTGTGTACAGTATGTTTACACACAGCAGCCCTCTGTAAAACAGAGCTAAAATTAGAGATGCTGATGACTGGCCTCGGCTGTGTGTGGCCGCAAGCTCCAAGCAGGGAGGTGACATTTCAGCACAACTGGAAACATCAAATAAGAGACGCTGAAATGGGAAATGAGGCCTCCCGGTCTCCCAGTGGGGGAGATCTCAGCTACCTGGCAATCAGTGTTCAGCTGGAGCCCTTAGGTGTTGGAGGAGCAGGAAACCTCCGTCTTACGTGATGGCAGACAAAAGAAATTAAATTACTGAGTGTATTAACTGCCATCTTCCCCTGTGAATGTCACATTTCTTTCTCCTGTTGATTTTCTTCATTGTGCAACAACTGGGGTGTGTGTGTGTGTGTGTGTGTGTGTGTGTGTGTGTGTGCAGGACTTGTACACACAACATGGGATAGAGGCGTTAGATTAGAGATTACAATGAGTGTAAAAATACATTCCAGGCATTCCTTTGGAAAACGGAAATGAGATCTATGTTTAACTCATGTTGGATACTGCTTGATATTTTTAGATTTAAGATTAGACACTTCAAGATGTGCTATTGAATAAATGAAACCATTTACCAGTCCCACAGGCTTTTTTTTTTTTAATTACTCAATGATTCAGATTTACTAAAACAATTAATGAAGACTAAAAAGCTTTTAATTCAAAGTCGGTATTACGACAGTCTCCTTGACCAATAAGTTATGTACTTTGTTATTGGTTTTGCACATGTTTAATGTTTTTACACACTTGAGTAAATCATGGCCTCTACATTTCTGAGGATATCAGGCTGAAGATCAATCAGCCACAATAAGCACACAGTCAAAGAATTTTTTGCACCAAGTGCCTCTGGGTCCGGCGTCAATTGGCCAATGCAGATGTAGCTCAGTTTAGAAAAATCTGTAACACGTGAGGTTGCACTGCTTTGGGCAATCTGAAAAAAAAAAATCCAGTTCATAAAGAAGGAACTGCCCATTCTCCATTAAATTAAACAGTATTCTTTTCCCGCACATCCAGTACAGTCCTCTGTGTGTAGGGTGCCTATCTGCAGCAGAGGCCCCTGTGCTCCCTGTGAAGCACAGCTGCCTTACAGGTTTTCCTTCAAACATTGTGAAAATGCCTTAGATGCGATGTCATTTCTCGCCCTGGCACACAGTGTCTCTTCTGTTCTTAAGTCATGTCCGAGGCGAGGACAGCACTTGTTACTCCTCCTGCTTCAATCTCTGTGGTGCTGTTTTTTTCTTCTCTGCAGTTCAGACATGTGACAATAAAAAAGGCATGTTTTTTTTTTTTCCCTCAATCGAACTTTCGACCCTGTCTTACGTAACAGTGTTTGGTTTCTTAGATGTGAGAAAGGGGGTAGTGTTATGAAGAAGAGGCGTCCTCATTTAGATCCATAGAAGCTCATTTCCTCATCAAAATGGGGCTATACAAAAGGGGGCACAAAGCATGGCGGAGCAAATGAGAGCAGGGTGCAGAAGCGCCTTATTGGGGCACCAACTTTCCCGGGACATTCGGGGGTAAACAATGGCGCAGTGTTTTCTTGTGGTAATGAGAAGAGGGGAGCAAGAGGCAAATGAGGAGTGAGAAAGGGAGAGGAAGAGAAGGATATAGAGTTGTAAAGACATTTCAAAGAAGCGCAGATCACAAGCAGCTTGTCGGTTTACCTGTGCCGGCAGCTCCTTGGCATTTCCCCCTTCTGTGAATCACTAGTTGTTGCAAGCTTAGAAATGGCGTTTGAGGCTATGGGGGCTTACAGTAGCTCGTAGCCAGGCTGTGTAATGAGTGAGTGAGGAAAGTCTATGACACCGGCAACTCCATTAGTTCAAACACAAGCTCAGGTGGTGACTGAGGCCTCAGCCTGGGAGGCAGTGTTGAGCCAGAGGCTGAAGCTCAAATGGATGTTTCCATTTATCTGACACTGATTAAGATGGCACAGCTTGTCCGATGAGATGCTGGAACATCAGAGCAGATTAAATTAATCCATGGACATCAGTACAGATCACTGCACTTCATCTCTCTGAAAAGGCCAATTCCCACAAGTTGTCTTTTCCAATAACGCTCGCTCGCCTGCGCTGCCTGTGACAGGTTTGACGCGCCGCCTCTGGTGTGTTTCAATTGATCTGATGTCTTGATTGTAACCACCTACTATGGCAGTTTTTTGCACGCCTGTCAAGATGTGATGGAGCTGTTTATCCATCTGCATGTGCCTTTCATATTTCACCTTTGAACTTCATCCGCAGCTGAGATCATGTATTACTAGGATTCGGAGCACACCTGTTTGATGACTCAGCTCTATCGGCGTGTTTTTCTCCAGTATCACTAACTGTCTGATACGCTTATTTTCCCATCTTCATGCAGGAAAATTTGCTCAACTATCCCACCAAACCAAAACAAAGATTCTCTCTAGTAAAATTACATCCACAACCCTGTTATTTAAACCTAAGAGACACACATTACTACCGCCTTATCGCTAATATCCATATTCATAAAGCTAATTTTATAGGGCTCACAATTTCCAGAGTCGGCATATCAGAGGGACGAATCCTTTATTCACCCCATTGCATTTTTAAAAGAATGTGTCTTGTTTTATCATGATATTGCAATGCCCAGTAACAGTCCAAACACATAATTAAAAATAAATAAATACATAATATAACTCTTCTATTCTGCCGTCTGAGTTGACTTCCTGCGGGCAGCCCCTCTAGTCTCCCTATGTTTGCCTCATACCGTAGTTGACTGATGACAAATTTCTGTTCCTATGTTTGAAATCCAGAGAAAACTGAAGTCATTCTGTAGAAATGACTGATGTGCAGTGAATTCTGCAGCTAACGCACTTCAACTTTGACTCCCAGCCTTAATCCTGGTGTCATATAAAGTGATAATCCCGGTATGTGCAGCACCACATTAAAGTCCAAAATGAATACCGCACTTATCTGAATGAGCGTGGCTAACAAAATGCAGACCACGGGCTCAGTTTCCATTTGGTACAGTATGTGAATATGCATGGATGTCATTACAGTCAGACTTCATTAGCCTGGCTCAGAGCTCCGCAAAGAAAAAAAAAAGAGAAGAAAAAAAAAAACGCAGCTGATGTTTGATAGTCACGTGCTGCTGTCATTCCTTCCACACAGCCCACAGGCTCAGCTCAGTCCTGTGAGTCACTCCACCAACATATAGAGGAACAAGACCTGATTGTTGAGTCAAACGTCAGACTGACCACTGCCCCCGCTGCAGACCGCCACATAAAGACTCTCTGGGGCGCTGAGATACAGACTTGGATAAGAAACCGCAGTCCCAAGGCTGCAGTGTTTGAAAAGTTTTGTTCTAATCTGAAACATCCACCATTAGAAACTGACACTCATGAAAATGCACAACAACTTTTAATTTTGGGTGCTAGCGGACATTTTTAAAGGATAGTGGGAGACCAAAGTCCTTGGATGACAAAGCGAAAGCTCCTTGTTTCCCCAGAATCAATATGTAGCCATTGTGCAACAAATTATTTGAAAGATAATACTCACTGTGCAGCACATTCCTAAGAAAGGATACTTGTGTCTCACTCTTACTCACAAATCTGTGTGTGTGTGTGTGTGTTTTTCTACTTCATGCTATATAAACCAATAGTCAACTATAAATCCAGATATATTCCACCTGATGGTCACAAATCCTGTTATGCAACACTGAGATCACTGGTTTCAGCAGAATTTAACCAGAGAGCTGAGCGAACAGCAGCCAACTGGCCCGTCAGCCAAAATCTGACAAGGATGACACCCAAAAATAGAGTAAAATACAGTACATTAGACAGCACTTAGGCTTTTGACCAGTAAATGTCCTCTGGGTAAAATCAATGATAGGAATGCACGGGCCCGGCTCCAGTACACAGAACATGTTTCACCTCTTTGAACTTGAAGGGTAAATCGATGTAAAGTGTGTGTGTGGCAAATCTTTTGCAGTCTGCCCTGTTGTGTGCCTCTGTTCTCCATGTCCTCTACCAAAGCAGAGATGATGAGCGGCATGCTCGGCGCTCGCTCTGTTCCCCCTTTGATCAATGATTCATATCCACTGATGGTCCAAGGTTCAGCGGGTCTGAATCTGATTATTCTGGCTTTTTTTTTTAGTTTGAAACTCCAAAAGGTGAAAAGTCCACGTCTTTTAAACCACAACTCATCACAATCACAACACACCCTCAATTTAGCCGGATCCAAAAATCACTCAGAAGGATTTATTCAAAGCGCTTCGCTGACAAACATTTTCAGTGTATTCAACCAAATGGAGCGCTGAGTTAAGTGCAGCCCAGAGATACTTTCCCAGCTCCTCCAGCTGACACTGATGCAACACAGCATACGACGACAACAACACCTAACAATAACCTTGCCCCTAGGTGCTCGCAACCTAGTTGGCAAGCACTGTATGACTGGGCGGACTGGGCCACCAGGCCAGCATCACTTATATTGATCTACAGTCTGACACACACACACACACACACACACACACACACACACACACACACACATGTCCAGCATCCCGAGCCCTCAGCTTGAATCTATGCCAACACAATGCAGCACTGCAGCAAAGGGTGTGGCTGCACTCAGTGAGCCTTTCCATCAATATCTCCAAATGTGATGTGCTGCTTGGCCAAAACATTAAATACAATACGTATGTGTAACATCTTGAGAATAAGTACATTTAAACTTTCAACTTCTGTTGCGTGTTTCTTTTCTAGGGCTTAGTTCATATATTTGACAGAACCATGTGCTGTTGCAAGAATAAGGCCAAACAGATGGATACGGCTACATCTAATCATTATTTTCATTGCTGAATATTTATCAATTTACTGATTACTTACACTGTAAGTGTCAAAGATGACGACTAATGGGAAGTTTGAGTCCAAGAGTCCAAAATGAGGTCTTCACCTTGCTTTTTTAGTCTGACCAGCAGGCAAAAAACCCTAAGGATTTATTCTGTAATGATGTAAATACAGAAAAATAAGCAAATCTTAGCATCTTAGTGATGTCACTGTAGGCTAAATCAGCAAATGTTTGGCATTTTTACTCAATAAAGGACTAAAACAGACTAGGTGTTGCAGAAATCACGCCAAGGTTATACTGAAAAATATAATGCAAACCATTCCTCTTTCATTAAAGATACTAGGGGTGGGAATCACCAGTGATCTCACGATTCAATTTAATCATGAGTCTTTGATGTATTACGATTCAGTTTAACTACCATATACAGTATATTTTCCTGGTTTGATCAGTCTGTTTACATTATTTTTGAAGTCAATATGGCCTTAAAGTTCCCTGAACTCAACACATAAGGTATGAATGTGAAACCAGCTTCATCCTGTCAGCAACAGCAGGTCGGCCTGTCTCAAGCTCCACCGAGCCACAGCGGCTAAAACGTTTCCCACATTTTAACAAACAAACGTAAAAAAATGAGGTGAGGTATATTTTTTACAGATACAGTACTGACTGAAGGAGGTTCGGCTAATCAGCTGAAGGTTTTGCAGATCTTTTGAGCAGCAAAAGAAAATATTAATGTCCAGCCAATATTAAACGCCAAGCCAATTTTCTCCTGGACCTCCTACAGGAAACCCTACTTTACTAGCAACGCTGCAGGGTGTATGGCTTTTGAACCGAAACAGGCTATGGACTGAGTTATTTTCTTTGCCCGTTCAGCCCATCAATACTCAGCACTGCACTCTGGCTGCACTGCGGTGCACTGTGGCCCCGCGGCACAGCTGCTTGTCGTGTATTTAGCTGTGAGAGCGCTGAAACCATGGCGTGACTGAAAAAAACGAATGAATCGATTTTTGGAATTTGTCAATCGATTAAAATCACAGCTCTCACATGAATTGATTTTTCTCCCCCACCCCTAAAATATGCAGTTCTTCTGAACAAAGTTACGCAGAACAGGCGACTGGTAACTGTTGATTTAAGCTGTGTCATTGTGTAATGTCCTAAAGGCTGACCTTCAACTTTACTAGTACACACCCACGGTGGAAGGACAATGGACACTGTTGCAAAAGACAGTAAAGCAGCCGTACGAACAAAGAAGGGCCAACCGGCACATGAAAAATGACAACAGTGCTGATTACTTTTCCATATGAGCTAGACCACGGTGAAGAGGTGGGCAGCGAAAGTCTGTATGTCAGGCTGACATAGTGACACCAAATCATCTGGAGTTAAAGTGCCATATTGGCTGGCACCAGATTTTACAAGCCTGCATGTTCTGACGTAAGAGCACATCCTGTACAGCACAAGCCGTCTACATTGACACTTTCTCCTCTAAATGCATGTTTTTAATGAATGGGTGGGGTTAGTGCGATGTTCCAAATACGGCTACAGACTTCACAGTGGGGATAAGCTAGGCTAGAGTCATTTGGTCACATCTGAAGTTTTCTAGATGAAATTCAAACCAAGGAAAACAGGATTTTGATCTAAATCTGCAGAGTCCCATCCAATAATGGCACCGTGGATTCTCTACGACAGGCATTTTTCAAGTGTGAGACAGCGGTTCAGAAAACACTGAGAGAACCGCAGCCCGGCTCTTGGCCTGGCGAGGACGAGGTATTTCATCTGCGATCCAAAACCACTTGGGCTGAGGCTGACGGCCCTTTTCACTGCCATACAACATGCACAGAACGCTGGAGAGAGCCAACGCAAATACTCACAAGCACGCATAATGCATATATGCATGGACACACACAAACAAACTGACAGAGACATACAGCACGAATACACATACCAACATACACACACAAAAGAAAAAAATATATCAAAGCAGAGAATGGTAAAGTCATTAATTGGGGCAGGGGCAGTAGCATTCCAGTCACCGGTGTGCTTTGATGATGTCAAAGGGTTGAGTGACCTGAGTCAATTTGCCTCCCTGTATAGGATGTGTTTGACAAGCTCTAAGTAAATGTGCTCAGCCATTAGGAAAACAGGCCTATCTTTTACTGCAAACACTAATCCCACTCACTCCCCAAGCCTGTGTCAATATGGAAATTCTCAATGCCAGCGAGTTGCTCGGATGACCTGCTGCAGCAGCTTAGGTTGCATTAACAACGATCTGCTCAAGTACGACGAGGAGGTTTTTGTAATTTAACTGGCTGTCTGAAGTAAAGAAATGAGAGCAAAAACTTCTTAAAAATGGCCCGGCAATATGAAATGACCGTATACTAACGTTAGCTCATTTTTGCTCCAAAAGGGAAAGAAATCATTTCTCTCCAAGGACAACATATGATGCCGTTGTTTTTGACTAATTACTTGCTTAGACTGCAGATTTTGTTGGCTTTGCCTGAAATGTTCTTATCAATATCTGCAACACTTAATCTTTCTGCTGTAAAACAGCTCCAACATATAATGCGAAATGTTAACTGGGTCTAAGTAAACTCTCAGCCGGGCAGTAAATGAAGTTTACGGTTGTCAAAGCAGGATTATGATCTGCCATAAAGATTTGGAGAAGATGGATTATTGTAAAACTAGATAACTTCAGACAACTGTAGAATGAAGAACAAGGCAGAGCCATGTAAATCTCGGACGCTGGGCGCCGTACACTGTGCATACTGGACTGATTTGTGTATGGAGTCGTCTCTCTGAGTGTGGAAGTGTGAGATGAGGATTCGGAGGCTGGATTTATGGAGTGGTGACAGATTTCAAGGCGAGTGGAGAAACCTTAATCCAACCCCTTACACTCTCCCTGTGCGCATGTGAGTAACTGCGTAAGTGCAAGTAGCAATGCATCCATTTAGGACATTTTAACAGTGATAGAGGAGGGCGCAGAGGATTATCTATCACTGACTATCAACACTTGCGTGGAGATCACATACATCTTCATTTGGAATAAATCTTAGAATATTCCAAACACTCAGCCCACAGATGAACTTTATCTTTTTTTGCGTGCAGTATCCCCATCTGAGCTGATAGCCCACACAGACACACTGAATATATCTAAAGCTGCCCTCTACACCAAAAAGGGCAGGGGTTCACTAGAAGGCGGGAAAAGGAAAAACAGTCCAGACACCAGCAGAAAGAGAGGAAATGCGGAAGGCGCAGAAAGAAGCTTCCCAAATCTGGCGGCCATACAGTGAAATGGAATGTAATACTGAGGGGGAGTGAGGGGTGAGGACTCACTGTCCTGGAAAACATGGAGTCACGTCCCAATTCACAGACTACAGAAAAAGAGAAAGTCAGGAAATAACACGCTGAAACAAACGATTTGATCAGATGCAGCTAAATCATTTCTCGCGCTGTTTTAAGCCACCTGACACAACAAAACACAACGTGAAACAGACTCCTCAAACTCATTTCTTTCATCTTCTTTTTTTTGGGGGGGGGTTTTGCTACAGCTGTGATCGAAGAAATGTCTGCACTCACAAGACACCATCTAGACACGCAATTTACTCAAGTCTTACAATGGGTCATAAAGGCAACATTATAATATCTTTGGACGTCACATGACTTGTTTTCATTTCTCACACTCCCAACAGCAGCCTGTAATAGGATCTCAGTGTCCTTCAGCATAAAGAATCTCATTATTCACCGAAAGACTGAAAAAAATTCAAAACACTCAAGTAAAAAAAAAAGGCATTTAGGGTAAGAAAAAAATGTTCACGTGGAAGATGAAAGGAGAGCTGTTCGACCCTTCACATGGGCCATGTCGGGAAAACGGCTCCAGGCGATACAGTACAGGACAGGGGAGATTATGCAGCCACAGAAATGTAAACCTAGCTCTCTTCAAGTGTTTATAAAGCCAAAAGTCCCCCTTATCCTAACAGTGCGAAGCTATTGCTAATTGTTATTACAGATCAGTCACTGCGTGCTGAAGCTGGGCCTTGGCTTTCCCAGTTTCTCAAGTTAACGCGCAAAGCTGACGGCACACCGAGGGACGGGGTTCCTGCACCAGAAAACATGGCAGGACGTTCCGCATGTTAGAATGTGGCAGTGCAGGTTCTGCCGAGGCTTTGCAGGGAATTAGCGAAGAAGATTGATGCTTTGCAACAGACGTGGCGATGTAAACCTGTAAGATGTCAAATGCACATGTTCACACCGTCCATTAAAAAAATATTTGGAGAGTATTTTACATCGGTGAACGGGAACAGAAGGTTCTTGAGTCAAGGCTCATGTGGGGAGACCTCGACTGAATTTTCAGGGCGCCCAACTGTGGCAGCGGAAAACATCTCCTCTGCTGCGTTTCCGTGTCTTTTAAGGGCTCTAAAGATGGAGAAAAACAGATCCTTCAGCATGCCTTTGAAATACACAGATTCTGGGGCACGTTTCATGATCCATGGCATCTTTGTGATCGTCCTTGTGATCTTATTCCACATTAGGATGTATTTCGAATCTTACATTCACTATATTTCTGGTCTTGGTTTGTAAATGACTGCCTTAACTGTTCATGAGCCTGGTTTGAAAATGAATGTGTGCTACAATCTGGCCTGATCTGAAACGCCTCTAAAGCCTGAAACTTCCTATCAATAAATCAAAGCTGTGAGCCGAACATTGTCACGCACTGTTTGGGGCGCAGCTGCTAATGAATTTTGTAATGGAAATAATCAATTAATTTGTCTGCCCTGCTAAGGAGGGTAAGGAATCAACCAAGAAAAATCCCCAGAGAGGCTCCAGATATGCCCATATGGCTGGAAGGAACAGAGCATATTGGTAAAGCTCTCTCCATTAGTTAGCCATGTTGAGGAAAAGCCAGAACAGGTGGTCCTATCAGTAATGAGTCCATGCTGCACACAGGCCACATGTCAAGCATTAGTTAGCCAACACAAGGCTAATGCTAAGTTCTAGCTGAGGTAAGACAATATAGCCAGAGGCCAAGTGAGGAGAGTGACTTAGTACAGTCACTACACTAAAGCTAACCCACATGGTCAAGACGGAAAGGAGGTCAATCCAATTAGTTAGATCTCAGACACAAACGGCGGGACTCTGTCCAATCGCACGCCAATCCCGGGATATCTGTCCCCTTCAAGTCGTCTCTCTTAAACGACACACGTCTGTGTGGGAGCAGAAGTGCACAAAGTAAGCACATGCACGCGTGTTTTCTGCCATCACAGACGCAATACCATACCAATACTAAACAATACAATACAAATGGACTGTGAAAGAAAATGCAAGGTTATGCCTTGGTTGGATTTAAGTGGTAATTACATAATCCAAAAAGCTTGGTTTCCCCGTGGTTTGACCTCATCACAACTCAAAGTAGTGCTAATTAGGCTGTTTGACCTCACTCCCCTCTCCTCGTCGAATCTTACTTTTGAACTGCAACACAAAGCGATTTGTTTAGCCATTTCTGCGACGTCGAATACCAAAAGAAAGACAGCAGGGCGCGCCTGGTGGCTTAATCGATCGTCTTTCAACTGGACAAACTGGGCTCGAGCTCTGTGCTGCCCACCGTGGGCTGGTTTCTTTGACGTTTTCCGCTGCGGTGCCCTTATGCAAGGCACTGAATCCCAACAAGCTCAAAGGCTGCTGGTCTGTCTCTAATCCTGTGTTCTGCCCTCAGGTTGGCAAGCAAAAAGAATTTCTCCCAAGTAACAGATAAAAGCATAGCACAAAAACTGGGAATAACTTGGGCAAAATGTCACAGAATGACATCAAAGAGAAACGTATCAGAGAATACAAGCCATCAGAAAGTGGTTTTGACCCTTATTTTGTCATGGTCCTTCTACGCTTGATGCCTATAAGGCCAGGGTTATTGAATGGGGGCAGTGATGTCTGGCAGACAGCGGAGATACAGACTGTTACGGGCTTTATGGTGGGTGGGAACCACATCTGCACTCACAAAACACACCGCAGTGCCTCCTCACAGCCACTGTTGGGGACAGTTAATGAGTCAGACAACATTCCCAGAAACACAAATGCTTTATTCTTAGCATGGTGGTGACACTTCTTCTTGCTGGGACGGGCCAGGGGAGGGCAGACCTACCGCTACACTGCTGCCGAACAACAGGGGGGGAACGGAAAAAAAAACAGAAAACAAGGAAGGAGCAAGAAAAGGGAAGAAGATAAAATCACCTGACACCTCTTCATTGTCTGCTGTATAAAGCTACAAGGGTATCAAAATCAATGACTTATCTGCCAAAAAAAAGTTTTTGTCTCCATCATTGCCTGAGCTGCAAAAGTTGGTCACCTGCTGCTTAAATCAAAACTCGTTTTTTTTATAAATAGTACCAGGAAAACCAAGATAAATTACAGGAAAATGTACAGTGCAGCATGTGGCCTGTTGGGATGGTCTTTCCATGAGCGACTGACTCCAGGGTGACGTCCGTCATGTTTTCTACTCCCGCCCTGCTCCTTTCCAGATGTGTGTGCTTTCACACTCGGCTTTACTACGCCACATCTGGACATATGGGGAGCTCAGGTCGGCTACAAACCACGCTGCCAGATGTGAGCCTCACAGCGCAAAGGTCAGCTCCGTGGATTTATATAACTTACAAGTGTGGAGAAGAGGGTGTGCTTTCAACATTTATGTAACAGACTTTATTGATACTCAAAATCACGAGAATGGAAAGTCAGTCGGGGGAATGGTTCACGTGTTCAGAAGGGAGAGAAGGAGGCGGTTTCAAATTGAACCTGTGGCTAGTGTTAAGTCCGGTTTTCTGTTTGCCTTTGGTATTTTCATAGAAATAGATAAAAAGGATAAATAAACCAACTTATCAAGCTGGCCCGTAGCTGTTGGACCCTTTCCA
>OMLB01018459.1:0-19981 GCA_900302555.1 Myripristis jacobus | reverse complement strand
TGTAATGCTGTATTTTCACACTTTTCATATGAAATACATACATGTATACATTACATTTGTAAAGTATATTCTCATTTATTCTCTATGTTTCTATGGTGTACTGCTATTTGCCGCTCTTGCAGCTTTTAAATATCTCCACAGGGGTAAATGAAGTTTCAGCCAACCTTATTTTACTGGCTTTTTTTTTTCTAGCAATTCTGTCATATTCATGGTGCAAAGCAATGTTCAACTGCATGATCACAGCCTAACACCCATGGAGGGTGACAGCAGCATGGGACGCCCAGCCTCACAAACGAAGGTCATGAGATATTGCTGTAATGATAGATCCTACCGAGTGAGAGGATGGAGAGAGGAGGTGAAAGTGGAGGAGAAAACAGAGGGGGAGCATTGTTTCCCTTTAATGGGCAGTGCTCGTGGTGCTTGAGGCTGCCCCGGCACCCATTGTGCCAGAGCAACAGAGAGAGGAGCATCAAGTCTCTTTCAGCCCAGGGAGCACAGAGACACACTAATTATCCACAAACCTGTCTTCCAGCTACCAGTACACCAATATATGGGAGAATCAGTCGGTCCTGGTCTTAATCTGACATTTTGATTAGATTCCACAGAAGCAAACAAATATATGTATTAGGGCTGAACAATGTGTCATTATCATATCATTATCTAGATATGAACATAGCCTAAAACACTGATTGATCTGATCTGATCAAAAACTTGCTATCCACACAAAGTATTGATGACAGTAGCCGCAATTTCGATCTAAACATATCAGTATCGGCCTTCAAAAGTCAGTTACACACACACACACACACACACACACACACACACACACACACACACACACCCATCCTGTCTCTGAATGCTCTTTGTCTGACTTTGTTTAAAAAAGTTCTCTCTAATGAAGGATTGGAGGGCCCAGCCAGCCTAATGGTCTCCAATATGTCCCTGTATGTGCAGCATTGTTGCAGGATAATGGTCCTAAGAGTCTCAGCTGTAAACTGATAGATGCCATGTTGGACCTGACCTACATAGGAGCCTCCATGTCAAGCTGGCTCCATTCACAACATGCTTCTCACTGTGGCTTCACCTGATTGTCAGGGGTTTGTGACTAGCGCACATTTTTATACATGGAAATGAAAGAACGGCATGCTCTTCTGAAGAGACTTGCTTCTCTTTAAAGGGATAGTTCACCCATTTTGAAAAATGTGACATTATTTCACGACAGTAGGGCACATAGTTTTAGTTTTGGAATAGGACACTTATAAAGCGATGTTAAACCTTCTTTGAGTGGTTTAAGGCGGTAATCTTTACGAGTGTTAGCTGGGGGGAAATCCACCTGAATGTCAGGAGGCTAACAGTTAGCATTTGGAGTATCCAGCACTCAGTAACAATGAGAGGAAGATAGCACCACTACTGTCCTACAGAACAGCATTGTGGTGTCTTTTTCTGTTGATGAAGTTTGAATTTCTGAAGGTGCTCTGTTGCTTGTCTGTTGGGCCATGCTGGCCACCCCTGCTTCTGCTAACTACCCCGCTTTTCTTCTTTTTATGCCAATCAAACTGCTGTTGCTGCTGCTGGAAATGTAAAACACATCAATTCCCCCGGTGCATCAGAGGATTTTTCACATGAAAGACCCACTTGCCAGTGAGCGCTTTGAACAGCAAATTTAAAAACTTTGATAAATTAACTATTGACTGAATAATGACTGTGACACATGTACCAATGACACCAGTAAATGGTAATGGCAGGAATCTGAATGTATTTTCTGAATGTAAACACAGCACATCCATTCTTCCAGAACAGATTAATACTGAGAAAGTTGTTACTGGTGCACTGTTTTTGTCTACTCTACTGTTGGTCATATTTTGTCCTTTCCTCCAAATATTAAAACAAAGAAATAAAATAACCTTTTCGATAATATTGTAATGAACCAGCTACTGTTAGCACATAAGCGCATCAGCACCTAATACACAGGCACAAAGCAGGTAGGATGTTTCTGGGAGGTTGTGGTGGGCAGACATTTAAGCAACAACATTTCAGAAAATCTATAGCCACTATTGAACTGTTGTGTAATCTGACCGCATCATTCACTGGGCTGAACATGCCAAATCTACATTATTATCAATCTGGCACACATTTCCATTGCCGCTTATTGCCTAATTTCTTCATTGACAGAATCATTTCCCTCCTGAGGTGAGCTTAGAAACATTTCTGCATCATTGGAGAAAAACTGTAGAATATTTTAGTGCTTTTAAGGGTGTCGCGCTCCCAGTTCTCTCAGGTATGTGCAATGCCATCAGCAGAAATGTATTCTTTAAGAAAAATTTCTCCTTTTTAAAAAAAAAATTTGATTCATCATAATTTTTCTAAGTAAAATAAATGAATGCACAGATGGATACATAAATAAATAAGAGAGCCAACTTGTTTTAGTGGTGTTTACCACCAGGTCCACTGTATTTGCTGGCAATACATCTTTGGCTGAGCTATAGAAATCCTTTTAGAATGTAAGTGCCTATGCCCGGCCATAGGGATTGATACAACAAATAAGAGTATCAACTTCAAGAATAAGACCATCTCTGTGCACGAGGCCCCTCTCATTTTTCATCTAACAGCACTCTCGCCCACCCCTTTCCCTTAACCCATGCACTTAAGTCTCTCTCTCTCTCTCTCTCTCTCTCTCTCTCTCTTTCTCTCCCCTCCTCTCTGCCTCCTGTCAGTCTTACCTATTTCCCTCTGTATTTTGATCATACCCTCCTCCAATGATGACTAAATTATGATTGGATTGAAGGATGGCAGTGCTTTCATCTGTCTAGTGTTTTGGTCAGACCCCCACCCCCCCAACACACACACACACACACACACACACACAATAGGCGTCTACCTCAACTCGCACACACGCTGCTGAAGAGCAGAGTGGCTGCTTGGTCCCCATGGAAACAACTGTGTGCTGGTGTGTGTGTGTGTGTGTGTGTGTGTGTGTGTGTGTGTGTGTTCTATAAGTGTTCTTTCTCGCAGAGATTAAGTTGGACATACACACATACACAATGATGAACAGCGCTCCATGCAAAGGAAATGGAAAATGATTTCATGAGAATTTGGCCCGGCTTATCTGAGAGACTCATTCTTTATGTTTGTTTGTTTGTTTGGACAGAATCTGCTCTCATCTGCTCATCGAATGCACCCTGGGTACTGTCGTATTACAGACCTTGACTGAATCAGATGACATGAGTAACATGCTGAACAGTAGCAAAGGCTCCAAGGGCGTTTTCACATCTGAAGTCCATTTCATGTAGTTTGAATCAGTGGGATAATTGATGTTGCGCTGCTCATTTGGTTCGGTTGGGTTTCACACGGCAAAAAATTCAAACAAGCCAAAACGTATCAACAAAACCCATGTGGGAGCTGTCAGCCTGCTCATTGGTTGAAAGGTGGTGAAAGGAAATGTTTATTTCAGAGATTTTTTTTCCCTCTCTCACTCAAACACATCTGGCCAACAGTATCCAATATGCACTTGGAGCACCATCAGCAGCCTTGGCATTTCTTCATTACTGCAGTGCTTGTTTGAGTTATATAGCACTATATTTCTTTGTTGCTCCATGTCAGCTCTTGCTTTATTGTGTTCCTATGTTGCTAACTGCCAGTTGGTAACGCTATCTAGTTGCTTCTAGTGGGCAGTGGATCTTCAGGAGCTGTTTCTGCCCAAATCACACGCTGCTTATTCGAGTTGGGTCACATCTAGATTGGCTCATGTTCACACCGCAAACAAACTGCTGCAGAGTTTGTTTGTAGCTGGGAAAGACCAACTCCTCAAAAGAGTCTCGGTCTGGTTGTTCTGGTCTCCACCCAAGTGCAGTTGCTGCTTTCACACCGACCCAGATGAACTCAAACACAGCAGAGTTCAGTTCAGTCAGGACTAAACAGAGCAGGTGTGAAAACACTACGACACAGTTGAAAGGTTATGTGTGTGTTGTCAGCAAACACTGTACACTGGAGTCCTTAACATCATGTGATGAGGTTTCTGTCTTCACCAGAAAGAGTGCTGCCATCATCACTGTATAAAACCTGAGAGCAAAACCAGGCTGTACACTGTGGTCTGAGGGTATGGGCTTTGGAAGGCCGATACAAATACTTGTTGGATCCATGCTAAATGATATTTTGTACCAGTGTGAAAGCAATAGTTCACCCATTTTGGGAAAAAAAAAGATTATTACACAGTCACTAGAAGGACAGTAGTAGTACTGTCTTATATCAATTATGAAATAATTGTACACACACACACACACACACACACACACACACAAGAAAGAGTACCAGGACTTGTTGCTCATAATTTTCCTTGTTTACATGGGGAAATATGTAATTAAACAAAATGCACCATATCCATCATAACACAGGTGGACCACACTGACTAGGTGATAACCAAATTTTAGAGACACTGCAGTATCAAGCTCATATATTGCAACCCTGTCTCACAGCAGTTCATGCATTAGTCTCAAATTTTAATCTACAAGATCTGTTTCTCATGAAATGAGTTGTCCAGTTTTGTTTGTGCACAAATTTTCCTTTTTCGGAAAATGCACACAATTTAATTCATTTCATGAACATGATTTTTCCTAAATTCTGGTAGCTTTGGCAAACTGAGCTTACAAACAAAACCTTCTCAAAAATGTGTTAAGATTCGAGAAAGGTAATGGTTATGTTAGGAAAAGGTAATGGTTTAGGTTAGGAGGAGGTAATGATTAAGGTTAGGAATTGTTTTGAACCTTGCTCTCCCACCAGAATTTGATTGCCCCATCTGCCACCCCACTTTCCTCCAGGACTTTCTCTCTCTTCATACTACCTCATGGTACGTGGTACAGGCATGAAACACACTTCAAGCTGAAATATGTTACTTTGAAAGTCGGGCTGACTGTCACGAAAAAATTTGGTGTCCAGCAATATGAATCTGTAGATTAAATTTCATGAGTACAAAATCCCACGAGAGTGGGCTGTGTATTGCTCTAACTATAGGACACTGTTCTCCACTGTAGGTCTGTCACAAAGGAGGGAGTTGTAAATGTCCGTCATATGTACAGGCTCCAGATGAAGCTTGTGAAGGACGTTCTTCCCAGATCCCAGACCTGACATTATGTTACCTCAATTTCCAGGGTTTTATTTCATGTTGTGGCTCCCTACAGCAAAGCCTGCCAGAGATCACTCTTAAAAATGTGTCATTTTCAACATTTGTGGCTCCTTTGGGACGGCACTTGTGTCTCAAAAACATGTTAATTGTCCTGTCAGTGCCCCTGACCAAGGCGCTGGCATAGAACTGGACTTGGTCACCAGGCGCTGCACGTCAGCTGCCCACTGCTCCTAATAGTTAGGATGAGTCAAAATGCAGAGTAAGAATTTCCATACAGAGATCAGTGAAGGTTAACCCTTAAACCTTAAGCCTCAACCATCGCCAGGTGAGCTTTCCCATGGCTCTGTGCATGTGTGTGTACAAAATGATGATGACAACTTTTTGTCTGCATGTATACAATTAATACCAACTCTGCTAATAAATACACTGTTAATATTAACACACACACTGTGTGTGTGTGTGTGTGTGTGTGTGTGTACTTGTGTGGAATGTGATCAAAATGTCACATTAAACTACAACCAGGTTAAAGCCTTCTCAAACAGTAAATCATACACAGAATGGGTCAGTGTTTGTGCACACACACACACACAGACACACACACACACACATTTGGCCTCCACTGAAGAGTACAATACAAATAGTATGTGAATATGTGTGATCAGACGCAGATGAAGAGCCACACGTCTCATTCACACCTAATGATCCCAGCCTCTCACCGCCAGCCGTCTCTCCTCCCAGACTAAATCCAATTACCAGGGACAATAGAAAACTGCCTCTGAGGCCCAGTACACCGGCACACACACACACACACACACACACACACACACACACACACACAGGTATTGCAGCCTATATCCATATATACAAGCAAAAAAATAAACTAAAACATGAAAACACAAATACAACGCACCAAGAGAAACACAAATGCAAACATATACACGAACAAAAACAAACAAAAAAGAAAACACGCATGCAAACACAAACACAAATGCAAGCACCAGCACAAATTTCAAAACAAACACAACTACTCAAGTAAACATACATACAAACACATGCACCGACACAAACTTAAACACCAACACAACAGAAATCAAAACAAGCAAAAATGAAAGCGCACAGGTAAACAAACGCAAACACCAACACTATGGAAATCAAAACAAACAAACAAAAAAAGAAAACACAAAGCCAAACACAAACACATGCACACACAATGGAGGCTATTTTCAAATGCATCAGGATGAATACATACATACATAGTACTTAGAAAGTTTTTCATTTTCAGAGCAATTAACAATTTACACATGCACATGGACACACCAATATGTACAAACACAAGTACAAACAAAAACACTTGCACTGAAATACAAGCACTCACACACACACATACACACACACACACACACGCAGACATAAAAATACTAGACATATACAATGCCACCATCTAGTGGATTAACAGAACAATAACCAATCACCACACTGACCTCGTGTAGGGTAAATAGTGACATGATGTGAAATATAATCGATATCCAAAATAAATGTATTAAAGGAGAAGCCAAGGATAACTTGTGTGCCCAAGATAACTCAGTGAAATTAAGTTTAATTCAGTGGCATCATTTAAGATCTCTTATTGACGATATTCTCCAGATAACAAAAGAAAAACAGTCTAGACAAGTGACTTTTTACTTGGGCAGAATGCAGACTAAGTGTTAAAAAGGTTCATTTTTATTTGTTTGTGAAGGCCTTCATCGTTGCTCTTATAATTGATGTGATCATAATTCTAACACCTAGTCATTATAAAACAGACTATTTCCCTTATATAGATCACAACACAACATCTCATTGAATAGATGTATTAGTGTAGTGCTAACACACACACACACACACACGCACACACCTGCATGTAGACCTATGATTTTAAAAATGAAAAGCTGAGGATATCAGTGTAAATACACACAATTCCCTCAAGGTTCGCCAAATTTGACACAGCAGAGATACTGAGCATGAAGCTTAGGGCCCTGTCCATTCCCTGATCTTCAGTCATGGGAGAGGAGTGTTTTGAAGGGCAACTTTTCAAAAAGTTTAGCCCAGGGAACAATTATCCTCCACTGAGTACGGAAAAGCCGTGGCTGTTTTACCAGTGGCAAGCAATGTGTCTTACACAATTTCAGAGGGTTTCATAATGCACCTTTAAGCGACGACAGAAGTAGGCAGGAGTGATACCTCTTGCTCCATTTCTACGCTCTCTGACTGCGTCCTTGAGGTGACAGCGGACCTGCGTCAAGCTCCCACAGCTACAGCACGACGGGAAACACAGATATTTTGCTTTCACAATTAAAGCGTAAAAAGTCACGTTAATGGAAAAGGGACTGTATTGCCGTGTAAAGAATAACGGCCATTGTATTGATATTAGTGTTATAAACAGCGAATAAGGATGTAGTGTGAAACTGGCGCACAAACAATATGTATGGTTTGGCATTTTCAAAACTGTTTGCCTAACTGTCACTGAATGTCTTGTAAATATGCATTATTTCATTGTAAGTATGTCAAATTATATAGTTTATACCGTGAGTTTTAACAGCCGACCTCACTATTTCTCAAACTGGTCAGCAGCACCCAGTAACAGTAACAATAGCCTCTATGGCTGTTCATAGCAGGGGTGGGAATCACCAGAGGCGCCACGACATGATATTATCACGATACTTACATGACAATATGATAGTCTTGCAATATGAAACAATTTGCAATATGGAAATTGAGTATTGTGATAACATGCATTGCTATTTATTGGGATTAATTACCTTTTTTCAACTGCAATTATGTCCCTAAGTGAAATTTTTTGTCAATATCTGTTCAGACTGACCAACTCTGTCACAAAAACCTGTCAAAAATGTTGCATTAATATAAAATATCGATACTTGGCATCTGTGTATCGTACTCTTGTACAATATTGCCACACAAGATATTGTGATACAATGCTGTATCAAAATTTTCCCCCACCTCTGATTCATATGTGCTGGAATAAGGAGGTTGGCCATGTTTCGTCTTACACTCGCTCTTCATTACGTTCCTCTTTTCGTTTCTGTTCTGCTATAACGCGTTCGTCTGGAAGTTTTATTTTGAAAGCAGACACCGGAAGTCCTCCTGTCTTTTCGCGCACGTTTGACATCGACGGGGAGAACAACATGGCGGGCGCAGGCGGCGTGACCGTGGAGGGAGACATGATGCGGTATGCTGAATACACACCGAAAGCAAATGTTAGGAGCGAAGCGGAGATTGACAGGCGTCTGGTAAGTGTGTGCGTGTGGATTTAACACAAGAAAAAAACAGATATTCCCTCCGAGTTGAGGTTACTGACTGTTTGACAGCATCTGCTAGCTTAACCCTGCGTCCAAGTGACGTCATTTCCACAGTGAAGGTGTTCATGGTTCTGCGCTGACGCTAAAAGATATTGTTGCCATTTAGTTTGGCCAATTACGTGCTACCAAAACAGATAAATTGCAAGTTAAATGTCTGTATTTAGACTTTTGTGCGTTTCTCAGTGACCATGCCCTCTGTTAGTGAAGAGCTCCTGTGTCTGTGGCTCCTTAAGAGGAGAGGAGCACTACTGAACAGGTGGAGGCAGAGGGAGGGGGAGTTTACTGTGCTTGTTCGCCAAATGAGAGACTGGGGTGAAGAAGTGTATTTCACCTATTTAGGCATGTCACCAAGTAATTTTGATGATTTGGTGCACCGCCTGAGCCCCTTCATCTCGCGGCAGGGCACCCGCAGGACTCCCATCAGTCTGCCCCTGAGGTCCGCAGTCACCATCAGGCTCCTGGCATCAGGTGAAAGCTAAAGTGCAGTGGCTGCCAGCTGTAAAACTGGCCCCTGCACTGTGTCGGCCATCATTTCAGAGCCCTATAGGAAGCGTTGCAGCCCGAGTTTGTTTGCTGCCCCTCAGTCGCTCAGTGGGAAGCCACCGCAGATTTTTGACAGTTGTGGAACTTTCCTAACTGTATCGGCAGCATAGATGGGAAGCGTGTGAACATCAAGGCGTCCTCTCGAGCTGGAGGCAACTGCCACAAGTACATGGACATGCACTCCTTTGTCCTGATGGCCACCTGTGATGCAAAGCACAGGTTGTCTTCAAGGAGAGCAACTATGGTTCCATACTGCTCCAGGACAAAAACTATTTTTTCACAGGAGAGACAGACCTCACCACGGAGCAGCAGACTTACAACTACCAGCACTCAAGAGCCAGGCGTGTGATAGAGAACAGTTTTGGCGTTTGGGTAGCATGGTGGAGGATCCTCAGTCGGCTCCTTGAATTTGAGCCAGAGAAAGGCCATGCACGTACTGAAGGCCTGCATGGTTCTTCACAATTTCCTGGCCCACACTGATGGGGCCAACACCCCTACCACCAGATACACCCCGGCAAATTTCACAGACTCCTCTGACTCTACAGGGATGCCTCAGCCAGGAGAGTGGTGCAAAGTGGTGGCCAGGGACACAAATCTCTTAGAGCCTGTAGACCCTCATTACCTGTCGAGGTCCACATCAAAAAGAGCTGCCATCAAAGTACGCAGTGACCTGCTGGCATTCTTCCAGTGGCCCCGGGGACTTGTGCCATGGCCGA
Source organism: Myripristis jacobus (assembly GCA_900302555.1). Lineage (NCBI taxonomy): Eukaryota > Metazoa > Chordata > Actinopteri > Holocentriformes > Holocentridae > Myripristis > Myripristis jacobus. Next base: position 10,247 of record OMLB01018459.1, on the reverse strand, counting down.
ACACTGTAATAAGCTAAGGCCTGCGCAGCTACTCCAAGTGTCAGATCCTGTATGTCCCAAGGCAGTTGCATGCAGTGTGAAGCTGTAACACAGTATGAATATTTCACATTCATCATCATTCAATCCTCACATGTTTTGCCTTACAATTTCATATTTTATACTATTAATATTCTCATTAGATCTTATTTCTCTAATAACTGTGTCTATGTCTTACTGCATAGATTCATCTGGTTGTTTGATTGCAGGAGGGAAAAATCACACCATTTTGTATAGCATGCAACAGAAATTGAAACTTTTTTCCCCCCAGAAAATGTAGCATTCAAATCAGCAAGCAGGTAATTGAAAATAAAACTCAAAATAAATTGTATAAAGTATCAGAATACAGCTGATATTTTTAGGGTCTCCACACTAAATGACAGAAGTTGCCTTTGGCAGTCTTTTAAGTCCAGAATAACCAGGATCAAGAAGGCAACATGGGCGATCAAGGTGTCAGGTGCACGACTGTGTATGTGCTCATTTCTCGTCATGCTCCATCTCAAATAGCAGGTGACGGATGTGGAATATTGTCTTTTATTCTCAGGCAGCTTGCACAGCATGTCTGCTCCACTGTGTCCAAAACTTGTCACCTCATCACTCTGCTGGGACATCCTGTTCTGTGTCTCTTGGGAGCGATTGTCAGTCCTTGCAAGTCGTCTTCATTTCTCCTCGTCTTCCGTGCCGTATTTTGGACTCCGTTGGCTGACAAGAAGACAGAGCCGGCTTTGGCAGGCAGCCGGAAGTTGAAGGTGTTGAAGCTGATAAAATGTGGTGAAGTAGAGGCAGCTGGTGAGGTGGGAGCACCTGCCCTCCTCTCAGGCGGTGTTGCGGGGAACACACTGGAGGGGCAGGAGGTCGGGCAGGGACACACTGCTGCGGTTTTAGTGATGTGTCTGTTTCACCCTTTCAGTGGTTACGGACGAATGCATTGAATTACATCAAGATTCAGATAGAAAAGGTCCCAAAAGTGGACCTCAGATGTGTGTTCACAAATTTTAAATTACCATTTCCGGGCATAGTCCATCATCTAAAAAGTATTTGTTAAAAAAATAATAATAATAAAAAGAACTTTTGTGCAAAATTTAAGTGTAAGTAAGAATCTCTAAAAACTACATAGAACAAGAAAGTTAAAAAAAAAATTATAAAAATGAAAAATGTCTAAAAAATGAAAAAAATGCTACTGAAACTATGAAATTGTCCATGTTGAATATGCGGATACACGCAGAAGAGGAAGCGATAGAAGGCAGGTATTTATTTTCCCAGCTGCCTCCCTGCTTCTCTTCTGCATTTTTTTCAGCTGGACAAATATGTCCCACAAGTTTTTCATTTTCAAACACATTGAAACAGTGTCTTGGAACATTTTCAGCACAATTTAAGTGATATCTGACATGATGTACCCTTGCACCGATCAGCTCTGTTCCAGATATTTCTATAGAGAGTGGAAAGCAAAGCTGCATCTGAAAAGCCCTCACATTTATTTGAAATAAGTGCAGCATCGTTTGTTGGATGTAGCATTATGCCAAACTGAAGCCTTTGTTTCTTTTCTGAACTGTTGTAAGGCAAACTAGTCTCTCTGTATGAGATAAATTAGAAAGAACTGGGTCTTTTCATGTTCTGCACATAAAGTTTTTACATCAAGTTTCTGCTACCAGTGACTAGTGGCCTGATTCGCGCAGTTTGCTAACAGCTGGATGCTTTGTCTTTGTGACAGGGTGGGACTTTGATTGCAGTGGGACTTGGTGTGGCTGCTGCTGGCTTTGCAGGTAAGAATGGAGGCCAAAAGCCTTGGGACGTTAAGAACACTTGTTTTCTACATGTAGTGTTACGGAAATGTACTTCCTGCATGCTTACAGTAAAACCTGAGTAGATGAGACAAAGTATGGTGAGCATCATTGGATTTATTATTGCAATAAGGCGCGTCTCCACACAGTGAACTGAGCCCAGAGACTCAAAGGAGAACAAAGGAGTCGCGTGTTATGTGGAGGAAAACAGCGTAAAACAGTTCCAAGAGAGGTGGAGGCAGTTTTCTGATCTTGGTTTTGCACAGTCTGTGGAGAGGGAGTCTCATACCGAAAGAAACTGTGTGCTTCTAACCATCTCTTTGCATAGCTCTCTCAGGGTTGTGCAAGCAGATTTATGCATCTTGCTGATTATAACACATGACTGTAATATGGATATGGTGCCTTAACTGCACATTCTTAATTTGTGGTTACTGGAGAACATTACATGCAGTAAATTTATTGAGTTCATCTTAATGCTACATATAGTCAGTTTACTTAAAGGAGAAGTCATACATGATTATTTTCCTTAACAGTAGCCATAATTAATGGGAGGAGCTGTTGGTTTACCAATATGATTTGGCAACGTACATGACATTGAAGCAAAATTAAACTTTTGTACAGTGGATAGTACCCAGGGACTGACATGAGTCTGACACTGGAGCTGTTGCTTTTTATATTGATGTAATCCACTTCATTCATGTTTGTTTATGGAGTAAAAGTGTTACTTTGGAGGCTGTTTACTGTGGATGTGAATGGAGAGACAGAAATACAGGGTTGTGCTGTAGCAGCCCAGGGGAGCACAGAGCAACTAATGCATATATTTCACCACCATGTAGGGCTGTGACAGTAAGGATTTTTTCTTACTGCAGTGAAAAAGCACCGTGTCACCAGAGTGCAGTGATACACTGCGGTAATGTGGTTATTGTCAAGGCCCTACCACCATGTGGACTCATAAGGTCCTGGCAATTATACAAGCCAACACTCTCCCAAAGTTGAATTTTGCTGCGTCTTACACCGTGGAACTCTTTGATAATGGATTATTGGGGCAAATTGAAGGGGAAATTTGCTTCATTCCCCTCCTCTTTCTTGTTCTTTCCTCATTTATCTAGAGTAATTCCAAGGCCACTTGTTTGTCAAGGCAAGATTGTCCGGCTCTACAGTGCAGTTTGTCACTCTAGGTTGCCATCATCCATACATTGACAGTCTATCTGCCAGCTTACTGTCTGTCTCTTCAAGTAGAGCGGTCTTTTCAAATTCTCTCCTTTTTGGTTCATTTTATTGTGCAGTAATTGGATTAGTGTCAGGAGTTTTTAGTAAAGCACACAATACTGCATTCAGAGCTCTGAGGGGAGGGAGCCTGTATTGGTCTATTTCTGTTTTGGGTTCAGTGTGCTATACTTATCTTGCCCTTAACCTGGTTAAAGGTGACATAAGACTGATAAGATACAGTTTTGAATGTCTGACAAACAATATAGTTTATTTTTGTACCGTTGCATCAGTATGTTGTTTCATCCACAGGCCGCTATGCGTTCCAGCTGTGGAAACCTCTCGGACAGATGTTCTCTGACACTGTGAAGAAGATGCCCTCCTCAGTGAGTAACGAATGAACCACCTGCACCTCTGACGGTGCCTACCATGATGTTCATGTCCAGTCCTACAGCCTGACCCTACCTCTGAAGAATTTATCTTTCATCCTTCTCTGTTCAGCACTAGTTTCAGAGTTGTCTCATACTTCCCGCATGTGTATTTTGTAGCTCAGTGTGCACGTTCCATACCCTGTTTAAAAATGATGTATGCATCCTCCTGCAGGCTTTCTCATCTTACTACAAAGGAGGTTTTGAGCAGAAGATGACCAGACGGGAGGCAAGCCTCATCCTTGGCATCGGGTAATAGGATGAATAAGATTTTGTTTGTTTGTTTGTTTGTTTTTGTGTGCCTCTGTTGACATGTAATAGTTTTGCCTTAAGCCAGCCGGTGTCTGTTTCTCTGCCTGCTCAGTGGTTCATGGTGATTTTTATTCACAGTCTGTGTTTTATTTCTAGCCCAACAACTACCAAGACGAAGGTACGAGAGGCCCATCGGAGGATCATGGTCCTAAACCACCCAGATAAAGGCAAGCTACACCCACTTCACCTCTCTGTTGTACTTTAACTCATAATGAAAATAAAGGTTCTTTTCAACTGCAAGAACTTAGTGAGCCATACCATGAGGTCTGTTTCACTAGTTCTGAAATCGTTTGCATTGGCAACGACACAGTTGGAGGTAAATTTACTGGAACCTGATTTAGTCCCTGCTCAGAAGATGATACTAAAACAACAGCCACCGTTTGACTCTGCTTTTAATTGAAGTTTTATGCTATTTGGCAGGAGCTTGACTTGTCTCTTAGAAAATAAAAAAAAAAGTGTATCTAAAAAAAAAAAGTGATGAGGGTGAAGGCCGAATGAAATAGATGTAATATCTGTGTGTGTGTGTGTGTGTGTGTTCAGGTGGATCTCCGTACCTTGCTGCCAAAATCAATGAGGCCAAAGACCTTTTGGACAAGGAGACCAGGCGATGAGGCGGACACTCACAACATTTGTAGACTCTCGTCATCCGTCCATGATCTCAGTCATCATTCCTGCCCTGAGCACCACAGCTGAAGCTCTGTCCGGACGGCTCAGCACTCAGGCCTCTTACGTAGAGAATGGCAAAGAGTACCACAACAGTTCCCCTCTGACTGCATCTCCATGCTCAGAGAATGCTTTTCTTAAAGGATAATGCCTGTTATTTTGCATGCATACATACATGTTATTTTTTAATATCACTTGTAGGCCAGGATGTCTCTGCAGCACCATAATACTTAAATATATTTACAACATTATTTTGTCGCACTTATTACCTTCATCAAAAAGTAGCCCCTGCTGTTTGGACATTGAACTTGGCCATATTGAAATTTCAGTAATATTTTGATTAACTGTCCAGCCCTAACGGCTGCTTTTATTACACAGGACCAATGGGACTTTCCAGACATCAAGAAATATAGATCCACACACTTCATCTCATAAATAACTACAAGAAATAAATTACAACAATTAGAGGAAAACAAAACAGAACAGTACAAATGTTTTGTTCTGTTTGTCTTTGTTCCTGGTATACATAGTACTGCAATATCTGCAAGTTTCAGGCAGTGCATGCTGGGAATAGTGGATATAATGTACTGTTGTGTGACTGTCATAGTGCTGAATGGACATTTTAACCCTTATTGTTATTACAGAGGTGTTCATTTCTTCTCCCTTTATGGAAATAAAGGGGGAAGAAGAAATAAAAGGGTAAATGACTCAGGAGGGAGGCAGGCATGTTTTACATGGATCCATGCCTGTGTGGTGGTACACTCCTGATTTAAGAAACTCATCTGAAAATGTTTTGGTGCTGTACAAAGATCTATCAGTTATTATAGGCTCTAATTTATATATAGAACCATAGGGTAACAAATTCAAGTGTGTTGACATTAATGAAGCATTCCCTGTGAATGTGAAAATAAGCATAATAAAATTTAAAAAACTGGGTAGTATGTTGTCTTGATGTCGCTGCTCTGCGTTTGAGTGAGTGATTACGCTTGTAAAACTCTTTAAAAACCTCAAAATTAAAGTAAAAGAGATAATCACTTTCTATCTCTAATATTTCTAATATTGTGGGAACTGTCCTGATTGCACAGCCCTCTCAAGAGACTCTTACTTTTTTTTTTACATGAGACATTTTCATTCATCAATTAGGGTATGATGATATTTTGCCATGGTGTTTTTTCGTAGGATAAGAGTAGTATCCTATGTAACTTAGATTTCAAATGTCTTACATTCCTCATGATACGGTTGTCCATCTCTCAGAGTGCCCTGGATTAAAACTTTCTTCACAACAGAGACATTTAGAAGCTTTCAGAGGCAGTTATGATATGGGGAAAAAAGAGCATAATGCCCTTTCAAAGTCCCATCAGCTCATTGTTAGTGTTGAAAGAACTGTTTGACTGTAAAATTCACAGTAGATGTTTTTTTTTATTTCAATGGCACCATCTAGTGGAATGACAGAGCACTATGAAGATTGATTTACAATACATCTGAATTAATTGATGAATCCTGGCCATGGACATTTTCAGATATGCAACACAGGCCTGTAGTAAGGAAGTGACATGGTATCTGGTTACAGTAGGGTTCAGAACAGTTCTTGAAACAGTGAGGGAATGGGTGTGATGCAGAGACATTTTACAACTGTCACATCAACCCAGTGAGTGAAAAGCAAAAGCAATAGCAAAAGGCCTCTCTCACACATTTCTTCTACTACTTCAGTTTGTCTGGATGTATTAGGAAAACTCATCCTTCTCTACCAACCAGCCAACCTGAGGATGGATGAACAGCACCACAAATCACAGCTCACCTGCCTTTCAGTTGCATCGTCCTCTTGTGAAGCACTTAGCCTACTTTCTGAACAACAATTATAAGAATGATCATATTTAGTAAGCCTGCATTTATTTCCAATTTTTGTCCAGTGGTGTCAAAATCCAGCAAGGTGCACTCATTCTGAATTATTTGAGTCCATTGTTATTAACACCAGCGAGCAACACCAGTTGACACCAGTACAAATGTGTTGTTTTTAGGTTTTTAAGTCACAGCTGAAAACTCATCTGTTTATGGTCTGACCCACCCAAACAAAGATCTACTTCTGGTGGCATTGGAGGCATCATGCAGAATCACAAGAATTAAAGAGGACAAGGGGGAAAAAACATGGCACCTGGCAAACACACAGCTGTCGTTAAAAGCTCAAAATTAATCTGACTTGCATTGGAAGTGTAATTTGGTTTCTCACAGCAAATTATATTGGCACCCAAATCTTGTGACTTGAATCATTTTGCAAGGTTCCTGCTTATTCCCATCCCTATCAGCAGAGTTTTTCTCCTGCTGTAAATACTAGGAATGTGGAGAGGTTTACAGGCTCCTGGATGGAGACCTGCTTGAAGCTGATTGGCTTTTGTTTTGCTGTCAGGACAATTTATGGTCCAAGCTGAAAATTGCAGTGAAGGGCCCTGTTTCAAGGTGCACTGCTCTGATTGGGACACCGGCGTCCTCGCTGGCCTCATACTGTCCTTCTGAGGCTGTAGTGGTTTTAAAAGCTAGAGTGAAGACACTGGTATCATGTGAACCTGGACGACCTAGGAATTCATTTGCACCAAGCTTGTCGTGCTAGGTTTTCGTCAGTGGGGTAAACAATGCTTCACCTAGGTTAAATTTTGGCGAGGAAAAACTGGAATCGCTACATTCAAAGGGGTCCCTTGACCTCTGACCTCCAGATGTCTGAATGAAAATGGATTCTCTGGGCAGCCACGGCTCTCCCTTTTGCAGACATGCCCACCTTCTGCTAATCCAGTTTGGGCCACAAACCCTGCAGTCCAGATGTTGTCTTTTGGCCTGTTGTAAAATGGTGTGTTTGTGCAGACTGGGGCCTAAACAGTCTTGGAGTTGCATCAATTGGCTTTGACTGGAAAACTGAGACCCTTGTGGATTCAGTGAGCCACATCTGATTCGTGCTTGATGATGCTCCATAGTTACCATTTCATTTCAGTGAGACTGGTTTTTGAAACTTGATGCCACTGTATAAAATGACCTATTGGGACCTCTAGGATAATCACAACCTCATGAATTTTTTACAACCATGAACTAGAGACACAGGGGATTCAGAGGATATCTGGTTTTCTAGGTAAATTGAAAATAAGTGGGAATTTCCAAGCAGTTTACCAAGTCAGTGCATCTACCCTCAGCTTATTTGATGTATTGTGATAAACCTGATCTTTCTAAAACACTCATACCTTACCAGAGATGGTTTTCTATAATAACATTGTGATGGCAGTTTTGTCATCACTAGCCTGTTAAACTTGTGTGCATTAGATGTGATTTGCTGTAATTTATTTAAAAACACAGTATGATTGAGTGCTGTGGAATACTGTTCATGTACGCTGCTGCTACAGGTTGCAGTTTCTGAGTCAAAATTCTTGACTTATACAGGAAAGTCAAAGCCTCGTTCTGGTTTCTTCCTGTTCCACTCACCTCTGTGGGCTTGATCCACATCAGCATGTTCCCTTACCAGGTCTGGTGTCCCTGAGTTGGTGTTTGTGCATCAGAACGGAACAAAATTTTGTATACCTTTGAATCCCAGTGGACATACTTTTATTTTAAAAGGTTTTATTTCACCCTCTTAAGAAAATTCACTTGATTTCTTTTTATCTTTAAAAATATCTGGTATTTCTGTGGAAATTTTCTTGTAATGTAAAATTTCTCTTTCTTGTAATCTGTGGTTATCTTCTTGGACCATCACTGTATAACAGAGCATGCATAACATGACCAAGCCTCAAACAAACCTCATATGAAGCCAGATCACAGGAAAAACACACAGCTGAGCAAAAGATTAGCTTGGCAGGGATAACTGGGAGTTTGTGCTTTGGCCACCAGGTGGCAGTGTTACCATTCTCTTAGCTGTCAGAGCAGAGGGAAGGTTCTGATGTCCACTATGTGTGTATGTTGTGTGCCAGCTCAGCCAGCACTAAGGTCCTGATCTGCATAGATCAGGTCAGGATCAGGCCTGGATCACCTCAGCACACAGTCAACCTGAACACATTCAAGTAAGCACAAACAGGCAGCTCAGTCTCTGAGGGGAAGCCGCTCCCAACAGCTGCCAAAACGAGAAATACGACAGATGGGTTTCATATATTAATCTCAAATGCATCCTTTTTTCCTCCAGTAGTAGTCAGGTGAACTGAGTTAATCATTATACCAAATTATTGTTAACTAAAATTAAAATTATATCAAAGCTAGATGTAAAGGCCTATTCACATCTAGAATGATGCGTATAAAAATAACTATAAGCTGTAAATATTTTTATTGTTATAAGGCTTCCAGCCTCGTTATGTTATCCATAACAGGATACTTCATCCATAATGTGTCATTTTTTTTTTTTATCAAGCACTCAACATGTGCTGCCTTCAACCTCTGATAAAGACATCCTTCATGGTTAACTAAGTAAGTAACAGTTGAGATGTAGTTACAGCTGAAGAGAAAACGGGGAAATTTTGTCATGATTGACGATGAAAAAGAGTGGAGAGGGTTCAAATTTTTCTGATTTCCATCTGAGAAGAGCAAACATTGTCATTCAACTACTGACCTTAAAGCAGTTAGCCTGGCCAACAGTTGATGGCACTGTTGTATAGAGTTTGGCTTATCAGTGACACTAGCTAGACATGTTTCAGACCAGACTTATTTAAGTGTCTATCTCTGAATGTTACAATTAAGCCACCACAATTCAAATGAACCACCAGTTGTCCCACCTAAAGTGGCTGTTGTTGTTCCAGCGAGTTACCAACCATGTCTGATCCAATGGGGAAAAAAATGGGTCCTGAATTTGCACAATTTTACAACAGCAAAATGCTTTCAAGAGCTTCCCTGTGTCATGCTTAGGATTTCTCAGTATTGCTAATAATTCATCTTTCATCTAACTAACTAACTTACTAACTTACTAAATTAATAAATAATCTATAAATAAATAAATATATACAGTACATCATCTTTCAAGTTTCTTTCTTCCTTCCTTTTTTCCTGATCGGACACAAATCTTTAGTTTCAGAAAGCAAAACCTGTAAAGTGATTACTTTACAGGTTTTGCTTTGGTTATTTTTCAGAATGTTAGCTGGGGGGAAGCTCACCTCAATGGCAGGAGGCTAACAGTTAGCATTTGGAGCATCCAGCCTGTATCCAGCACTCAGTAACAATGAGAGGAAGATAGCATCTCTACTGTCCTACAGAACAGCTTGAGGAAATAACATCACATTTTTCAGAATGGGTGAACTATCCCTTTAATCGGAGGCTTGACAGCAGCAGCATTACAGTGTATGTAAATGCAGCCTGTGCTATTTGAAGTGCTCCATACACAACAATCATGGTTGGTGTCAAACACATTCACCTTCCCTCTTCCTGTCCTTTACTCCACTGTGCTTCACTCAAGGTTAATGGCCTTTCTCAGCCTCACTCTCTTGAGAGATGCACACATGCTCACATGCACACACCTGCAAGTGTGTGCACGGGCACACACACACACACACACACACACACACAAACAAGCAGCACACTTTTTCCTTTCTTAACGTGGCGTAGAGACACGTAGATTTCCTTTTTCTCCTTTCCCGAACTGTAAGCATATACACACATGCACACACACACACACACACACACACACACACACACACACACACACACAGAGGCCTGCAGTGCAGTAGGTAGCAGATTGCTCCTGAAGGCAGCTCGGGGCTGATGGAGCTTTCCTCTGTGGAACATGACGGATATAAAAACAAGATTAGAGAGTTCAGTCTTTTCTTCTTTTCGCTCTCCCTCTGTCTCTCTACAGGAACTTCCTTTA
>OMLB01018456.1:9204-22194 GCA_900302555.1 Myripristis jacobus | reverse complement strand
TCTTAAAACACAGCCTACTGGCAACTACTTTACTGCCTGTGAATTCATTTGTTAAGTAGATGGGACAATAATAGAGGGTCAGCCACTAATTCGCTACTAAGTAGTTGGGGTGAAAATGAAAATCATTGCAAATCCCCTGAGAATCAACTGTCTTTGACTGACTTCCCATTTACTGCTGAGTGACTTCCCTTTGATGCTTGCCTCCAATGGGCCAGGAGCCACTGGCTCAGACTGGGGCGCTGGACAACCTCCATCCTCCTGGTCATTTTGAAACAATGTGGGAGATTCTGGAAGGGAGACATCCTTCACCTCAAGAGACCCTTCAGTGGTAAAAGTGCAACTGTGAGCAATGCAGGGCCAAGACTATGAAGGCTTTCAACCACACACTACACTAGGTGGCAGCCTCTGTAGTCTTGGCTCTCCATGACACATGATTGCCGATCCCTACTTTGAAGTATAGTGAGAGGGTTTTTTGACTGGAAACCTTCCCTCCAGAAACAGCGGGTGTATTGACACATTTTAGCCAGTAGATGGCAAGCCCCTTACCAGGACTCAACATTATGTTTCCATTTTGTTTTTAGCTCATCATAGTTGATGCACCATAACAGAGATCAGCCTGTTAAAAAAGAAAAAGAAAAAAGAGCAATGTTGAGAAATATGGGGCAGAAATTAATCTGAATGCATGTCATTCAAGCTTGATTGTATGAAAAGCCGACTATGATTTCATAGCACCTTATTCTTACCCCAGGTCTTATGTATTTTCCTGTCATCCTGCAGTTGACGGATTGGCACGTTGCAGTCAAGTGAGAGATTAGACCTCAGGTTGTCCATCTATGGTTCAAGCAGTGACATATCAGCGGAGTCAGATTTTCATACCTTCCTCAGATTGAGTATGTGGTCAGTTACACCACATGCACTTCTGTAAAAGAAGGCCCTACCACCAAGACTTAGTACACATCTACAGAGTTCAGTGGTTGATTTCAAAATATGCATCAGGTCTTGGGCCATAAGTGGGAGTTCAAACAGAATGCTAGGGAGTGTTTGCTGGCCAGTGGGTTGATTACAATGCTAGTAGCAGAAAGGTTAATTTAATGCTGCCATCTTGTGGTCAAACTGGAAAGATAGCAATGATTTCAAGAGATTCAGTTCTATTTATAGTTGTTTCAACAGCAATAATCTCTCTCTCTCTCTCTCTATCGATTGATCGATCTATCTATCTATCTATCTATTGATGTATCTATCCATCTACATACTTAACCATGAATGCCATCCCACTGTGTGAGTGTGTGTTTGTGTCTGTCAGTGTGAGTGAGAGAGAGACAGTTGCCCAGGCAACTATCTTAAGCTTGAACCTGCATCAAACGAGGAAAACAAAAAAGTTGAAAGTCATCCCAAATTCCCTCTATTGCTGATTCATCCAAACCAGGAGGACTAACAGTTATGTAACATCCTTTGAGGTTCTTCTGCAGCTGAGTGTTGGTGCCTTCATGCAAACATATGATAATGTGGTATGTCTGATCAAGGCTGATCATTCTCTCATAACCTACTGATTGCTGTATTTGTAACAAACTGACTGTATGTGTGTGTGTGTGTGTGTGTGTGCTCCTATTAATCAAGCAAGTTGAGTGCCAGGCTGATTACATAAAGAGCCAAAATGTTAAAGGACCATAAAGTGATTTTGAATGTCTGCCCCATTTGCTTAGATTTTTTTGGTTGAAACACCCACCTTGTAATGTTCTGCCTCTGCGGTTAACAAAGTCATTAACATTCATAAACCATGGAACGATAATTGCCTGTGTAAAACAAACGCTTCCCCAGGGACTACTATTTTCCAGCTTAGGGGCACGTTTCTGCCTGATTTCAAGTCATCAAAACACAACAGTGCTGCTGCTTTTAGGGAAACTAACGTGGACAACTTTATTACAGCGTTCGAAAATACAACTATTTGCTTTGGGAAAAGATGGACAGAAACATGAAGTAAATACATTTTGTAGATATGCTGAACATGCAAAATCACCAGTATGATCTTTTAAGTAGCAAAGTGAAGTCATTGCCTTTTTCCTTTTCAGGGAAAACAGTGGTGCCTGGTGCCTTTTCCACAGTTAAAAGATGAACAAGGGAGTCTTCCATGTAAACAATATGCACTCATCTACGGCGATATTTTTTTTTTACCTTCCAAGATGTTGAGAAAGTCTGCTCCACACACAACATTATGGCCAGGATTTGATGTCTTTGCTCTCCCAGTCTCAACAGTGTGTGACATGGTGTCTGGGTGAGCAGAATGGAAGAGCAACGTGGAACAGTAAGCAATCCCTCCCTCTATACACAACATTATGCACTACATTCCCTCCTTGTTTGTAGCATACACGAATGTCCTTGTGCACTTGTTGGAAAACCATGTGATAGGTGTTTTTTGCTGTTGTACAGGGACCCACTTTGCTCACTAGTGCTACTAGTGGCTGAAAGCTCAGCTGTGAAGTGATCATAACAGCAAAGAGCATTTTTGGTGATATTCTGACTTCATACTATGGTTACAAGTAAAAATGACTGACATAAAAAGGATTCCCTTTAAGTAGGGTGTATACAGTACATGCAAATAAAAACAGGAGAAATCAGCAGCATTGTGTGAAGCATACTAGCCCTGGGAATTATCAGCACATTCAGCTGATACTTGCATCCAGAAGGATTTATAGTAAGTGAGCAGGTATTAACTCACTGTCTTTGTACATTGTACAGGGAAGTAGCAGGGAATAAACTTGTGACATTCAAACTACAGCTCTTTTAGCTTCCAAGTCAAAATGTCAGCCTCACTACACTGCATCTCCACATTATTTGCCTGTTTAAATGTTCAGGCAACACCATCGAGGTATTCCAAATTGTAGAGCATGCTGAAGAAATTGGGAAAGGCCAGCCTTATCAAATATTCATATCCAGGCCTTTGGGGGATGTCTTCTTCCTGTATCCAGAATATCATATCCATGTCCTTTTCCCTTCTACACTCGTAACCTCAATTTTCTGTTGCAGTGGAAAGTGGGTCAAGTAATGTTTCACAAGGGCAGCCCCAGAAGTTGAGTGCACTAACACAGATAACCTCAATTGCACATCCGTGTTCAACCTCTTAACTCTACTTTATTCTGTCCATATGGGGCCATACACATTCACATTCATGCATGTGTGCAAACGTACACAAATCATTTACAAACACACCCACACACACACACACACCATGATACGTACATAAATATACTTAAGTATATGCATATGTATGACAAAAGAAACTCATGCTCACACACTCTCTCCCTCTCATACACCAACACACACACACATGCACTTAGGAGATGCTTCCCAGCAATGCTCAGAGGCTGTTGAGAAAGCAGTGTTAGGTGTCTTACACAAGCAGCAGTGTGTTCTTAATTCAATTCTGTGATATTGTCAGTAGTGCATACCAGGCAGTATGAGCTGTCAGTATCATGGTATTTGTATGAAAAGGGCATATTCATGCACATACATGCATATTTACTTACTCACTTATGGGGACATTTTAACACGCTACACCAACCGCAGGATAACGTGGTATGAAATCACTGGAGACATTTACATCCTGGTTTCAGAAACGTAAACACACCAACTCTTTTTTTTTTTGGACCATCAAAGTAAGGTGAACAAAACTGTGGTTGCTGTCGCCCTTAGAATTGTTTGTTGAGGTAATCATCAGTTTCATAATCGTCATCATAGTCACATACTTCCTCAGGGCTTTTTTCATTATCATCATCAGCATCATCAAACACCAGGTGCGTTCTGTGCAAAAGAACAGTGGATGGGAAGTGCTCCCACCAACAGGCCACCATATGAGGCACAAATAGCCTGTTTTTTTAAATATAATTTTAAGGTTTTTTTCCCCATTTACTTATCTATTCATTCATTTCCTTATTTTGAGGGGGTCCAAAAACTGGGGGTCCAAAAACTGCCCTTATAATGTCAAAACAATAAAATATTAACATGAAATTCAAGAGAGAGAGAGAGAGAGAGAGAGAGAGAGAACCAGGCCAAAGCTCCAGTCAGTTGTTTCTTGCCATATATTTAGCTGTAGGGCATTTCTCTCTTTCTCTACATGTCGGTCTCTCAGATTTGCTGTCTTGCTCACTCTCTGCCACTCTTTCTCCAGCTCAGAGTCAGAATCTGTATTCTCTGTTGCCCACTCTCTGTAACTCTCTGCTTCCCCACCCCCACCCACGTCTCTGGATTGCCAATCTGTTCAGTTCCCTGCAAGGTAGAGAAGAACAGTAATCCTAACATGACTGAGCTGGAATGAGTCATTGCACCTGAACACAACTGCAGATCAGGGAGCTGGCACAATCAGGTGATGTGCAGAGTTTCCTGAGGTGTTTCCCTCCCTGCTGGTCGGGTTTTTCAAGTCTGACAGGACCTTAAACTCTCTGCTGAAGGAGTGCAAGGAGTCAGGCCCAAATGAGCACAAGGAACCCGAAAAAACAATGCAAAAACACTTGGCTGACTTTTTGTTCAGAAAGTACAGAAGATTAGATTTGAGAGTGAATTATTAAAATTCATCACTATACTTGGAAGGCACCTCATGGCATTTTCTTTTCTTTTTTTTCCCCGTAAAGGCAATAAATGCAGTCCGTCGCTGCAAGGTGCCTTTTATGGTGACACTACAACCCTACTTATCGACTGTGTTTAATAATTCATAGGATTTAAGATATCTTTCTCACTGTGACATCTATCGTCAGAGCTTTTGAAACAAGTACACTTGAAACCAAGAATAGAATCTAAAAGGATTTCAGGCTGTGAAATGTTGGTTGGTACACACCGGACTTAGACTGGCTGCTACAAATCATAGGATGGGCAAAGCTTGTAAAAAGTAGATTTTCCATGTCCAAAGTGGGTTAAACTATTCAAGAACATAACTGATATACCTAAAATTTAGACAGTCAAATAAATTGCATATCCATATTGAGCAGCTTTCAGATTGCTGACTGCCTGAAGCAGCTTTACAGGGGAAGAAATGACAAGCATGTATGGACTATTATTCTTTTATTATGAAATGCTGTGTTCAGTGTGTCATTTACAACAGGTGCCACCAGTGACATTTTCTGCCAAATGTCAAATGGAAACTTTCTCTACCCTCAAACTGACCTAACCAGGGAGGAGGAATGGCCTGAAGCTCTGATGTACACACACACACACACACACACACACACACACACACACATCAGTTATACATATATTGTACATGCACTTGCATACTCAGTTACATGCACACACATACTCCCACAGACACGCACACACATACACACACACATGCACGCACACACAGACACACAGACACACACACACACAGGAATCTCTGTGATGAGGACCCAAGCAAAACAATGAAGGCCTTTTGTCATTATCAGAAACAAGTATTGTGTAAGAGGGGGAAGGGAGACTGAGAAATGTTTTTCTATGAGAGTCCAGAAGAATCCCCTCTATGTTGCAAAATGACTGACAACTTGGCTATAGCTCGGCGAAATTTGTGCTTGAATAATTTAACATGAGAAAACATCTAGCTTATTAGAAAAGTATGCAGTGGTTTGTCAATTGACAGACTCACTGAACTCCTGATATATTGACTGACAGAATGTGACAGCAAGTCATGAATTCTGAATGCAGTTAATGGCTTGTTTACATGCTAAATATCTGGATATACCAGCATAACACACACCCATAATTTCAGTTATGAGGTTTGTGGAAGATGCGTGGCTCTTATTTTCCATGTAAACCAACATGTGAATAGATGACACCTAAAATTTATACAGTAAAATAATTCAGGACTTTTGTTTGTTAACTACCACTCTGCACACAACACTGTATGCATGAGACTGATTGAGCATATTGTATGCATCTAGGCTATTACACCCCCCACCCCCAGGCACGTTATTAAAATATGTATGAAACATGTATGCTGCCCTTGTTCAGGGCTACTTTGGCTCTACACAAGTCTTTTTAATTGCTGAGTGGCTGTTTAATTGAATTTTAAGAGTGGAATAAGGGTCTTACTCAACAGTTTGAAATAGTTCAATATTTTTATTGCAGGAACAAAAGGTGTGTCATTTTGTTTTCTGAGGCAAAATACCAATGATTCTGAAAGAAAAGAGCTGAAATGGACACTCCACAGCAATTTCAGGCATGTCTTGAGCGCACCATTTCTCCCTAGGGCTGTGTATAGTAACTGGGGCAGCCTTAATTTTACTTGACTTTATTTATGAAAGCTATTTCTAGTTTATTACAATAAAAGGACCCTTACATCATCCCAGAAGCTTTTGCAATTAAGTTGGGGGGGAGGTTATTCGAGGTCTTTCTCAGACAATGTTTACCCACATGGAAATTGAAGGGTCCACAATAACAACTAGGGCAACAGGGTGGACTAGTGGTCTAATTACCTGGGTTCATGTTCTGTGTCTGTAAACACCCATCCTGCTTCTTGATTAGACACTGAACATCCGTTCTGACCTCTTTGGGGGAGGGTCAACAGCATCAATTATCCCATTATTATTATAAGAAGAAAAAAACAAATGTACTTTGGATCTTTTTATAAGAATCAGCTTGAACTTAAAATACCCACTGAATTTGAATCTTGATTGCATTTCCTCTCACTTCGTTTTCCCTCATGGGTACAGAGAATTATAACATCATCTTGGCAACTTGCACCCTTTTTTTCCCTTATCTCCTCCCCATTCTGCTCTCGCACACATTCCTGTCATAAAAGCCACGGGCGGACAGGGCCGTACCATCTGCAGAGATATAGGTGCGCTGAGTAATGCAATCTGGCAAATAGTCGGTGCTCATCAGTCATTTATCACGATATGATTTTATGCAGAAATCTCAAAGCAAGACACTGTGGTTGATATTTCTGTCACGGTTCCCTCGCTGATTATTTGATAGCGCACAGAGAAACGAGCGCCCCTCTGATCCCGACGCAGTGAGCTCGTCCGCACACTGCCATGTTGGATGGAACTGGCTCCGTGCTCTCTGGCGGCCGGACTTCCCAGGAAAGTTTTACCCTTTTCCGTCTTCACACCGTCGCTGCAATTTTGAAGTTATTTTAAACCGGATCGGGACGTCACGTTGTATTCTTAAACCCTACACTTATTTTGACAGCCCAGCCTTGCAGACCCCCGGCTTAAACCGAACCGGTGTGAGGGGTCGGCGGAAGGCCACGGATGACCGAGGGATTGTTTATATATCTTTTTTGGATTTCATAACGAGTTAGAGTCGGTGCATACTTTTTACATTGATCACCAATAATGAGTGGACACCCGCCGCAACGGCGGCAAGCAAATGTTGGTTCGCTGCTGTTGACACCGCAGGAGAATGATTGCCTTTTCAACCACCTTGGCAAGAAATGCATCGTAAGTTTTTTTTTCCACCAAATTGTTGTGAGATAGCTGGCTACGGGGGGAAAAGAGCTAACTTGCACGGCGTTTCCTGCCCCATGAAGACACATGAATTGTAACGTTGTGTTTGTGGGCCGTGTGTTGTGGTGTCGATGGTATTCAAAACAACCGTTTGTCTTCACTGGAAACAGTTGAGACTGCCAAAGCGAAGATGTTGGTTTGTTTTGACAGCCGGGGCGACACGGGAGGACAGGGACTGGGAGATTTTGGGTGATATATCCCGTTTAGGAGGGTGACATTTGGGCAGTAGTAAGTTTTAGTCGAGCCCGAGGCCTCCGCTGTTACGCCTTAAGTGCTCGACACACCTGAATTCATCCAGGGAAGCCTGAATTTCCGCTGTCAGTTAGCCTAACCACACTCAGCCTAACTCGGCTGTTTGTGCAGCGGAGAGTTTTCGGCCGGGGCTTTGGAGCTGCTAAATCCATCAACAGAAAGCAGGGCAAAGGAATGATTTTGCACTGGCAATTACATAACACAGCCTGAACCTTGGTTGTTTTCGGAAGTGTGTGTCCAAAGAGAACAATTTGTCGATCAGGCTTGGCTTAAGACAGTGCTGGACTGGCTAAAAGCCCCCCCACCCCCAGCCCCAATACCCTTCAAGAATTAGGGAGAAGTGCCAGTCACTAAATGAGATGGGAATGCATGGTGGTAGCCCTCTGTACCTGTGCAACTGCAGTCCTGATGAGCATTGCAATGCACGACTCAATAATATGTGGTCGCCCGATATTACGTAAGACGTTTAGCATTCAGTTGACTCATTTTTGTATCCTCCTCGTCTACTAGGTCATAGTTAGGCCTATACCCAACACATCTTAGTCATGGGACATTGATTTGAAGCAAGGCATTTGCAGCTGCACCCATGATATCCTACAACATACCAAACTGCTTTTTTTCCTCCTCCTTGTGTTTGGAGTTTTTTTTTTTTTTTTTTAATCTTTATCAAGCAGTCCTACTATCTGGTACATCTGACAATTTGCCAACCACTTTAATCATTAAACCAGGCAATTCTGATATCAGAAGAGCACAGAGGCTCTGAACAATGGCTGGTTTCCTGCCAAAGTGGCCGGCAGAGTAGAGTTAACTTGCCAGCTCCAGTCAAAATGTGCTAGCATTTGGCTGGTGGCTAGTGTTAACTTCCTACCCGGCATATGATTTGACCCAGATTGTGACTTCTTGTTGAGTGAATCAGGGCATTAGTCTGAACATCAAACAGCGTGTGTCTTGGGGGCATTGTTTGTTGTTGTTATTTATTTTTTTGTTTTGTGTTGCTTTTTGTTGTTGTTTTTAGCAGTGGCAACTACTCAGATTGTCCCCAGTGTTGCTTCAGTAGTGCTTCAGTGGCACAGGAACATTCTCACCAGCAAACGTGTAAAGATTATGACCCTGTTGTCATGTTGTTGGCGCGTTGCCCATCTACTTCATCCAAAAATCCTTAATGCACCGCAACTTTTAAGGCAGTGATACATTTGGCAACTTGCTTCACTGTGCAGATGGATGATATTGCTTTCAGCAGTGATGAGTGTTGCCAAACCAGAAAAAAACAAAACAGCTTGGCAAAAATTTGCCATTGTCCTTAAATGTTGATCATATTTCCCAGCTGCTTTGCCTCGTAATGCTTACTGTGTATTATAGCCTTTGGGGATTGCCAGAGAAAGGCCACAAAGTGAGACACGGGTCAAAGATCCAAATTCTTGTCTGGCAAGAAAATATCCTTGTGTGGCTGAAAATGGCGAGGCAGTACCTTGGTCACAGTTGTTTTCTATCTTTGCCTCATTGTTGCCCTGTGTATTATTGCCCTTGGTTTGCAAGAAGTCGGAGACAAATAGCTAACAGATGTCACCCAGTGATATCAGTCAGACTTTGGCACCTTCCCCTGTTGTTTACTGCCTTCATAGGTAGGGCGTGATCTAAATTTGAAGTGTCAGATTATTAAATTGAAGGTTGTTTATGCATGAATGGTGCAGTTTATTCAGGTTTGCTCTTTGGATATGGGTCAGTCAGAGATGCAGTGTGTTTCAATACTGTGCCACCCGCCTGTCAGATTGTTTGAAGAGTAGGTGCGTGAGAGATGCTTTCTGTAGTCGGGATAACACTTAACCTGCAGTGTGGACTTTGACACAGCCAATTCTCATGTTACTTCCCCATAGCAATCACCGTTTCTTTGTGTTGTGGTCAGTAAAGTTGCTCGATGTTAAGAACTGAGAAACTCTTCTTCCTCTTTTGCTTCACTGCCTCAGATCAAGCATGACGTCCTCTCTCAGATTTTTAATGTGTGAGGTGTCTGTCAGTGCATGTTTAATGTGGAAAGGCCACATTTCGTGTTCCATGACAAAACGCGTAAGGATTTGTGGTCGTAATGTTGGTGAGACTTTGCCTCCTGCTTTTTGCAAACACACACTCGCACTTACTGGTTTCTGAGGTGTGTCTTGACTTCACGCACCTGTTTAAACTCCCAATGATGACGCTCCTCAGGAATGTCAGGTAATCGTGTCACTCAGCATGTGACACAGGAACATTCCTTGCAGTCTTAAACGGTGTGTGTGTGCAAGGGTGTCTATGTGTGCCTTTGAATGCAGAGAGATTTTGGGAGAGAAAGACAGACTGTATGTGAGTTTGTGTGCAAGACAAGGAGAGAGGGAGATTGAAAGAGACAGACATTGTGATTCTCCCTGACCAATCTAATTAGAATGCCCGTCAGTGATTTAGGGGGTTGACTGAGTGGTTGTGTGTTATGTAATGTAGTTATTATGCAGAAAATGTAGGAATCACCAAGTCATTCTTACTGTCTTGTTTCCATGGTACACAGCCTAATTAGACACTGATGTACTCTAGCTGTAGAGGGCCGGTTTGTATACTCGCTAGTTGTTGAAATTAGAAAATAGCTGTTCCTCCATTTCTCTGCTTTGAGACCGCATGGAGCGAGATGTTTTATGCAGGAGTGATACACACAGCAGAGTTGACGTGATGCAGTGCCTAAAGAGTTGCCCTTGGATTGGTTGTGTTAATTGCAGAGGGACATTTTAATGCCAGGAAACTTAAGTTTTAAAATTGATGTCTCATTGTTGCCTGTTACTTGGACCATTGGCCATCTGCATTAGATCCAGACATTTTCACCACTGAGGCAAGTGTTCATTCAATGCAACAATGGATGAAATATCATCCCAGCTCCACCTCTCTGTAATGCGAACCTGAATTCTGACATTCAGATTCTGTGGTTGATTTGTGAGATAAGATGGCACTTGACTGCTCTCAGATCAGTCCTGTATGTCCACCAGCTGCGTTTGGCATCAGAAAGTGTATTAAAATACAAACGACAAATGTGAAAACAGTTATGTACACATTTTGATTTCCGATCATTTGGCCAGAGTGTGTTTTTGCTGTAAGGATGCAGCTTTCCTAATGAGAGTGTAACCCTGCAAAAAAAGTGAATCATTCTTTACTGTAGGAATCGTGCACAAGCGTTTCAAGCGATGCTTCAGTTTTCTGAAACATACACACATGCACATTTAGAGGGAAGCACACACACAACGCACACACAGTGGTCTTACTCATTGGTTTTACTCATTGGTATTCCTTCTGCTGTTTTCACCATCAGCAACACTGTCTGACTGGGCAAAAGGTGGAAGGGATCCAATTCGCTCTGTGTGTGTGTGTGTGTGTGTGTGTGCGCACAGACTGCCTGATCAGCAGTCCTGTCCTACAGGAAGTCCCGTGGTCGACCTCCTCCGGTGATTTGTGCTGGAGAAGTGGAACATGACTCCTCTTCCCCCCCACCCCTTTTTGGTCCTCTCCCCTCCCTTCCTTTCTACTTTTGTAAATCCCACCTTACTGCTTTTATCTCACCTTTCCCCTCCTTCCCTACCTTTCCTTGTCATTTGTCCTTTCCTCTTTCCCTTTATCTCTTCCCTAATCTTACATCTCCTCCCTCCCTCCTTGCATCCTCTGTCCTCTTTCCCTCCTTTCTCCTCTCCTGCATTACATGTCTTCCTTCTTGTTTCACCCTTTCTTCTCCTTCCCTTCCCTCTTACCAATATCTCTCATCTTTCTTTCCCTCCCACTTACACCCTGTCCTTCCTTACACTGTCCTCTTTTCACTCCCTTCTTCTTAGGGCAGTCTCGCGAATAGGTGATATGATACACATGATACACATTTAAATTAAATGGGGCAAGGTGGACCCAGGTGAGCAGTATCAGCAAACAGAGCCGTGCCTTCTCAGCTCCTTGGACTCGTTAACCAATCGCAGCAAACTCCAGTCGTCTTATGACTGACTGCTGAGTGGTCAGAGACGTCGACACAGACTCGTAAACTTTTACCTGAAAGAATGGCTGCACAAAAGATAGGTTAATCCTAAGCATTTTGCTAAGTATTGTGATCACAATTATGAACTGTTTTATTTCCCTTAGATTCAGGAATCACAGTTCTTTTATTGGACTTCTGCACTTTAGTGCTGTTTTCAGTGTACTAGCTCTCAAGGTATCATCATTGAGAAAGCCTTGTGTACTCTGTTGCAGACTTACCCAATCTTATTGCGGTCCTTTTAACTAAGGACCGCAATAAGATTCAGACAATAAATAATGACAGCTTTATTTATTTTGGTCACAGCTACAACCCTAAGGCAAACATTGCTCAGAATCTGTACTTGTTTATCATCAGCTGGTTTAAAACCAAAGAATCTCCAAATGACAGATGGCCTCTTACTTCATCACTTTGACTCTTGTTTTTATCCCATGGATGCATGTTGTACGTTCAAAGGCTGTACTTGGTCATGTGTAATAGAAGTGTGTGGTATACCACACTGAGACTTTCATGGGAACTGAAAATATGGCAAATATGTTTAAGATAATAAATTGGGAAAGGATAGACATTCGGTTTGATGTCAAACTTAAAATTGGAGAAAATTATTGTCATTGATTGTTATCATTAAGACATTTTTATTATAAATTTTAACTATGATGTGGATTTGAGCTATCTTGTGTTAGCTTTTATGTTAGATCAGGCATGTCAAACATACGGCCCGCGGGCCGGACCCGGCCCATTGGATGATTTAATCCGGCCCGGCATAAATTTCTGAGTATGTCAAAAAAAGAAGCGAGTCTCTAGCTCATTTCGATCAAAAGTTATGATTTTTTAAAATAAATACAAACCAAATGCTCCCTCTGGCCGCTAGGGGGCAGTAAATGTGTAAAAGAGCTCACGTCCAGCATGCGGCACTGACACTGTCAATCAAACTGTCAATTTCATCAGAGCTCGCGGTCTAAATCACCGCCAGTTTGACTCATTTCTCAGTGATAATGACATTCATGCTGGCCTACCATACCACACTGATGTGCGCTGGTTAAGCAGAGGTGCAGTACTCAAGCGCTTCTTTGAGCTACGAGGCGAAATTGGACAGTTCATGGAGAAGAAGGGACGCCCAGTAAAGGAACTTAAATGCAAGGAATGGGTGCAGGATCTTGCCTTCATGGTTGATATTACACAACACTTGAATACACTTAACACTACATTGCAGGGCCGTAACAGAGTTGTCCTCAATAT
>OMLB01018454.1:45596-67965 GCA_900302555.1 Myripristis jacobus | reverse complement strand
CCCACACACACACACACTCACACGCAAAAGAAACCACAACATCTACATCATTTGCAAATGTTTCAAGCAAAACTGACTTACCCGATAACAAAGCATGATATAACTGTTCCCATGAAAGCATAAGTCAAGATGGAGCCAATGTTTCTGAAGAAATGTCTCTGAGACAGATAAGGAGAGAAATGTAGTTACCGGGTGAATATAATGAGACTATGTAGTAACATGAGTTTGGCTGGGCAAAATTGATGTAACAATAATCAAATTATTTTGATATTCATACATATCTGCTAACATGCAAAATATACTCTTAGACTCTCTGTACTTAATTCATTTGACATACTGTATTGTATCTTTCTATCCTATGCCTCTGTGTCTGACCCAGCTTTACCCATTTAGCTTATGTCTATTTTCTTACCCTTTTCAAACTGTAGCCAGCATGGAAGATGATGGGCGGCAGCAAAATGTTGAAAAATACCTCTGGGTCAAAGGTCACCTAAGGATAAGTAAGGATAAGTAAGTTAACCAGAGTTACAGACTCTAATCTGGATGTACTAAACTGTCCAGTTCTCCCTAACACCTTAAACCTCAAACCCATTTCACACCTCCTTTACGGCACATGTGTGTGATTTGAGAGCTTGAATCAGTGTCCAAAATTGTGGTAAAATGCTTTTTTTTTTTTTTTTTTTAGAAATGTGCCAAAGTTTGCAGAGGTGACAGGCAGCCAATCAGGAGCCTGTTGGATACTAGTGGTTAAAAAAAAACAAACAAACAAAGTGGTCAGCAGGGGCAAAGTAAAACAACATGCAAAGGTGAAAGACCGTATTCAAGAGTACTGATTTCAAGCCAATAAGAGGGGTGGCTGTTACAGATTTATTTGCAAAAGACAGGTTTTTAAACAGCATGTGGCCCTTGCCAAGTGATGATTTAGTGTCCAAGGTAGGGGGTTTCTGCTTAAGTGATTACAGGTAGGCCAAAAACATTTGCTCCCTGCACTCATTCCTTTATCCATCCATTCATTCATTCCCTTGCCTTTCTCAGCATCTCATCATCCTGCACTTGGTGGCCCTTGCCCCGGCTGACTTCCCCCTTCAGAGTGTACTCAAAGTATCTCCCACTGATGTTGACCAGCAGAGTGGCTGGACTGGCATTGACAGCACAGCTCAGGACCACATTACTCATGTTCTGGGGCACATGGACCCCGAAGCGCAGGATCACACCCACCAAGAGACCTTCAGAGAGTGTGGAGGAGGGGGGAGAAAAAGGGATAGATAATGAGGGCAAAGCAGTTAGCATCAACTAATGCAACATTGTATCAAGACCTGGTTTTTATAACAAAATCGGGTCACGGTTTGGGCAGAACACCTGCCACTGTGGTAACTCTTATTAGCTGAGGTCCCAAACTGGGAGGCGGGGCATTACTATGACAACACAAGCTCTATTCAAGCTAAACAACATACTGTATTTCAGTTGCTGTTTTTTTCTAGCTACTCTAGGCACCGGTTGCTTGTTTTTAACTCAAAGGCCTGTCCATGTCTAAAAACGCTTGAGTGTAAACTGTTTAGTTAGCCGTTAACGAGAAGCTAGCAGTATCTTAGCTTACTAGCATCAACTAAACGCTATCGTCAGTGGAGCTACATTTGGTCACCGTACCATATATCATGGCAAGTCCCGTTTCGTGTAGAAACCTGAACCGTCGGTGTTTGAAAAGCCATATTGTTAAAATGGTGAGTGTCAGGAGCATTATGAATATAAGCAGATTGGCACTGTCTTGTCGGTGGCTCTCCTCAGCCAGCCGCTCGGTTGCAACATTGTCCATGGCAGTGCTCTCGCCTTGGCTGCCGACAAGGAAGAATGTAAACAGACAAGGCAAGAACAGCAGCGCCTTCGACGGTTTAACACCACCAAAGTGTCTTGATGTAAATCCCATAGTGGCTGTCTGTCAAACGATCACATTGGATGGGGAATTTGTTGACAGTGTAGACGACAAGCTAATCCTCGACAAATCGCGGCTGACGAAGCGAACGGAAGCTTCTTCCGTAGCCGTTATGGCCGCATCAAAACATTGGGACTTCCGGTCTTTCACAATAACAGCCACTCATGGTACAACATGTGGTCATGAGAGAAGCCGATTCACTAGAAATTATCTCAGACAGATAAGAGGTTTCATTTGCAGTTCTAACTTCTCTATCTCCCCATGTTGTGCAACTTACTGCTAAATATACTGCACAGCAATAATCAATCAATCAATCAAAATCCTCCCAAATGGGGGCTTGTGGACTGATTTGGGAGTGTATGAAAAGAAAACGATTAATAAACTCTGAGTTAGGACATTAAGATGTTGTTGCGCCCCCTAACTAATTAAACATGAGTAAAAATTACATCTTTAGGCTCACAGGTCACTTAAGATTGAATTATTGTATGTTCTTACCACAATCATAGAATAAGGAAATTATAAGATGTTGAACACAATCACAATCTCAAACTTAAGTCAGTGAAGAACCTGGTTCGGTGGCCTTTCTTGGTGAGACACTGTAAACAGACACATACAGCCACGCACTTAAAACCATAAAACAACATTTTGTCAGACAAACCATACTAGATAAAAACAGAAAACATCCTATCGAGATCAGTCAGCCAAGTCCACCTACATGTGATCCCACATAGCAGACTATAGAAATACATCACAATGTTTAGTCTGCAGTACACCCTCAATAGTCATATATTAAGGTTACCTTCAGTGTTTAAAGCAAAGCATTCCTAAGATCATCTATTATTTGTAAAGGTAAGGAGATGTTAGGGTTGACATTTTATTTGATCTCCTCTTATATTTATACTTAAGTGAATAATGAACAAAAAATGTGAGAATATTCTTAAGATGGTTTTCTGTAAATACATCTTTCCTTAAGTTAAGATTCTATATTACTATACTAAATATTACTACTTTTTCTATATTACTACTTTCTATATTCTATTACTTTTGATAATTGGGAACTTTTAACATCCAATATCAATATTTTCCAAACTTTTAATATGCTTACTCTATCAAGGTACCTGCAATTTGCCTCCAGTCCTACATTTTTCAAGCATTTCATTAAACAATACGCATTTTTCTCCTTCTTTCTTTCTTTCTTTGATTGTGTTCTGAAGTCAACTAGCTGAAATCATGAATAGAAAACATCTGAATGTCAGAAATTACATAAATTACATACATAATGTAATCCTTCAGCAAGTCTATCAAGATAATGCCACCCAAGACGATTGCGATTGGTTTGATTCAGATCAGTTCAGTTCTGTCTTATTTGTATAGCACCAAATCCTTGCAGAGGCTATTTCAGGGTGCTTTTCAGAGCACCAGACATTTTATCCGTGTGTGATATTGCTTGTCTGGAGGGAAAAAAAGGTAGGGTGAGCAAAAGAGCAACCATCAAAAGTGCTGTTCACAGTCACACCTTTGACACCTATGGATGCTGAACAGTTTCCACTGACAGGAAACAAAACCCACATACTCAAGTTAGGAGCAGCAAACATTCAATGAAACAGATGCTATGAGGTTTTAAAATGTTGAGGTATGCCTGATGTGAAAGCATAGTGTGCCAAGATGGCAGCTGAATTGTTTCTCTTTCTCTGCTTTACTGGACAAGTATTTGCCAGAAGACCTCCAGGCAAGAAAAACCTCTTGGCAGCTTCTTTTTTAAGTTATAATCATTGTTGTTATAAACATTTTGTGGTGATATTCAGACCAAAATTCAACTTGTTGAGGGGCTGTCTTGGCTGACAGTGTGTATCTTAATTTTAACTCTTTGCTGTTGTTTAATTTCTATTTACAGGCAAGAGGTATTTCAGTTTTGATACATAATGCTCCACTGTGAGATGTCTCGAGGAAACAATAACCAAGGGACTTTACTACACTCCCTTAAGTTTTTTCGAGATTTTCATAATATCTGAAATTTGATCTAGTCTTATCAGTGCAATCAGTAATCAATCACTTGTGCAACCAAACTGATTTCAGTTATTAGATGAAGTTAGCACAGACTGCATTATTTACTTTAATCTCCATATTTTGTTATCAACATTTGTAAATTCTCTGCTGCCATTTCCTCGCGTAGAGCTCACTCAGCTATCTGACAATATTGCCATAGCCTGGATTAGGAGATATACTTAAATGTTTAATATGGTTGAAGCACCCATAAGTAAATGTGGATTTTTAATTAATTTTCATGATAAAACCATGTCGGTCTGAAGAGGATCTGTGAGTCTGACACAGTATCTATCTATCTAGATAGATAGATTATATACCAGTATTTAAACATTGAAGATATAATGATTTCTGCCTGTGTTGGAACAGTTGAGTGAGTTTCATGAAACATTTTTTTTCCTGAAAAAATATGCCAGCGAATATGTGCCAGGCAGAATGCAGCCGGCAGCGAGCCAAGGGCATGATGTCATGAAGAAGGAAGACAGAAAAAACTTGATTTCATTCCTTTAAACAGAGGACACTCAGCAGAGAGCTGTTTTGTTTCAAATTACATATTAAATTATTGTATGACTCAAATATAACACAGTACAGGAAAGAAAATATACCACAAAACTCTCAAAGCCTCTCAAATTTAGTTTTTTTTTCTTGTTCTCTCTGTTTTCACTTCATTACACACAATATACCAGTAGTCTACCAGTGGAACCTATGGCTTCCGAGACATTTCTGGCTCTTTGCCAGACGTCGTTTGGCTTTCAACATAAACCGTGTTTCAGAAACAGTACAAATTAACATAGCGGAAAAAACATTAAGGATTTCTAGAAGTGTATGGGTAGATGATGTGCATTAATTTCAGGGCTAACTGCCTGGCTGGCTGTGCTCCTCCTCTCCCTCAGGGTCTGGTAACAGAGTTGCTGAGTAACTGTGATGGCCAGCTCAAGACGGAGGTGGCCCACATGGCGGCCTACTACGAGCACAGGCTGCAGCTGGGCAGCAAGGCAATCTACCACCTGGAGGCTTTCACCGCCAAGTTCATGGCCATCTACAAGAAGTTCATGGAAGACGGCCTGGATGCCATGATGTTTTGAACTCTAATGGACTCACATACACACACTTTTCTGACAGGAGATTATCACCCTCACTGATATGTCGATGTTTTTCCCTTTCCATGTCAGTAGTACCAGTGACTTTTGAAAAGGTCAGCTTTAATACAGTATTGCATTCTGTATCTATTCTGTAATGCAATGTGGTGGCATCAGCACAGTTTGCTGCTGAATGTATCTCAACAGGAGGATGTTATCTGAATTATTTTGTAAAGGATCTTGCAGTTTGTTTAAAAAAAAAAAAAATTGGTGCACTGTGGTCACATGCCAGTGATTGATGCCTCAAATTGTCGCACTGTACACAGTTAGTAAACCTTAAAAAACAAAAATACTTAAACAAGAAGACACATTTTCATAGTAGCACGCAATGGTTTGTAATTAAATAAATATATTTAAACAAGTCAGAGTCAGCCTGTTTAAATATCAACTCATTACAGTAAACTGCTCTGTGTACAACATTTAAGAAGCACATTACCGCTCCGAGGAACATGACTTTTATCACCATGAACACACAGATAACAATTTTCACAGTTTACACATTAACTAGACATTGGCACAGAGCACACAACCAGTAGGCTCTATCTCTCAGTGCTGTCAGGATTAGGCAGCCAAAGCCGTCCAGTACAACGTTTTGCTCATACAACACAGGGGTTGATATTTTTTCATGAGGGTGGTTGAGTAATAACACCTCCTGGACAGAGCTTGGCCCAGAGCACAACTACAATCATTTAACAAATGCTCAAAAATATTGGGAGAGTAACAGGGGTTTTTCTGGTTTTGTCAGCCGTTTCATTTTGCAAAGATGTCGTAGAGAGGCACAAAGTCAACACTTTTTTTTTTTTTTTTTGTGCCTTTGTGTTTGAGCAGTTCAATAGTCACTCCTGTCAGCAATTAAGGAAAGTACCATATTAGGAAACTCAGGAATGTGGTCACAAAGCAATACAGTGTTTCACGTCTGATCCAACAACACTGGGAATGTTTAAAAGAAAAGGATGCTTTCCTCTGAGATGTTCACAAATGTAGCCACCTGCATCTCATTGTATTTCAGTGAGATTTAATAAAGGACTGGACTACTCTCCTAAAGTCTTGTTTTTCCTTCCTGTCAAGACGCCTCACCTTTGGGGAGAGTCACTTTTTGATGGTTTAAAAATGCATATAAAAGTGGTGACTGACAGGTATCTGACACATTAAATTGCAGTCAATTTAGTATGACCTGACTGACTAGCTCCCTGTATAAGTGATTTAGCTCCTTAAAAAATTATAGACTCTTTCTGTATGGTGTTTGTCTTTTTTTAAAGATTTTTTGGGGTTTTTTTTTTGCATTCTTCTTTATGTGGCAGTTAAAGTAGAGAGGGACAGGGGAGAGAGGGAGGATGACATGCAGCAAAGGGCTTGGCGTTGGATTTAAACCCAGGATGCTGCGGTCAGGACGGCCTTAACAAATGGTACATGCTTTACCAAGTGAGCTACCTGGGTTTGTCACTTTTTTTCAATACTTGTATGTCCCAGCGCTGTGGCAGAGGAAGAGTGACATGTAGAGTTCAGACAGTTACTAGCCTATGAGGTAAATATGACAGAGATCAGTCTTTCAACAATACTGTAAATAAATTTGCATTTCTACAGCATTTCAGTTTTTGGAGGAGTATCACAAAATGTTACGACTTCTGACATTACTAGGTTTCCCAACTTAAAACAGTGCCCAACAGGTTTTATTACACATTCATGCTAACTTGATATGGCAGCACAAAACTTCAAATACTGGGGAGAATGACTGCACAAACTTGGCACAAAATTTTAAAAAGTAGGACAAAAAAGTAATGTGATTAAAAGTTGACTTTAAAAATGTTTGCTTTAGCTGCATCATTCTAATACGAGATATAAATTAAATGAGGCAATATAAACTCAACTTAGCTCCTTGGTACCAATACTTACACTTTGGATTGGAATCTACACTGCTGCACAAGAAGCTCAATTTCTTGAGTCATTTATTAAAATTCAAACCGAAAACGACGATCACAGCCATCAGTAGCACTCCTTGTGTCTCTTGGCTGCATAGTAGATGATGAGGCCCAGAGTGATGAGGACAGCAGAGCCCACCAAAGTCAGGAAGCCCACCACGGGCCTCTTGGCCAGGATGTGGCAGCCCAGGCAGGGCTGGGGCTGGCTGGGGCACTGCTGGGCCGCAGCCCCCTGTATGGGAAAGCCATTGTGCTGGATGATGTTGCGGTAGTTGGAGAGCGAGGCCTTGATGATGACCTCATCCTGGACGTGGCCATACAGACCGAAGCCCGGGTCCCTTTGGTCACTCAGGGCATAAGCAAAGTAGCCCTTCAGATTTACACCATCCAGAGTGTATGCTGAGGATGGAAAGATGATAAGTAATCTCAAATCGACATGTCATTAAGTCTCTGAATGTTAATGAATGTGTTACCGACACACATGAAGGTAAGATAGTGGGCTGGTTAGGTTTTAGCCTTACAACCATATGTAATGCATTTTGGAGTTAATGTTTGTACAGTGAAAAAAATGGTAACTTGTTTTTTTCTGAATATCACCTCCTTGGTGCTAAAAACGCTTAGTCCATTAATCAATTAGTTAATCAACAGAAAATTAATAATTTATAAATTTTATAATTGTTTGAATAATTTAGCAAGTAAATATATGAACTTACGGGTTTAAAGCTAGGGCTTGCTTGTTTTTCTCCATTTCATATTGTTAGAAAATGAATACTTTGGGTTTTTTGTTTTTTTGTTTTTTTGGTCAGACCTAGTATGAAATTTTAATTGGCTCTGATAAGTTGGGCATTTGACATTATTTAATTTTTAGACAACAAATTAATTGAAAAAAAAAGATAAATTAATTGACAACACAAGTAATCTTATGCTGCAGCCCTACACCTTCTATTCTTAGTGTTTTTATTATTTTATTTTTTTCTCAGAGTTCTTCAGTGCTCATGTACTCCCAAAAAGTTTGTTTTGTTTTGTTTTTGTTTTATGTGTCATTGGATCACAACTTCCTTTGTGGTCTGTGGATACGTCTTTGTGGTGACAAAGTACAGCCTTGCAGCCAACTCTACTACTACTAACACAGCACTGCAAGGTTTCAAAACACATGGCATGGCCAAGGTCATTTTAAGGCGCTGGTTGTAACCTAAAAGCTAACAAGGACAGGCACCTGTATCACACATGACCTTGACTTGAAAAGTCACAGCTTTAGTTTTGCTGTGAGTAAGTATCTGTGAAAGCGTGTGTGTGTGTGTGTGTGTGTGTGTGTGTGTGTGTTTTCAGTCAGCTGACTGTCTTTTCAGGGGTCAGTGAGCTGAATTCCTGTCTAATAATTAAGCTCCACAGAGGCTGTGCAATGAAAGTTCTGTACAAACAAGAAGGGAACAAGCGACACTTCTGGATCAATTAGCTGATATGTGAGGGCGGTAGTGTCATCATTCTGTGTGCAAATACTTTAAATCTTAAGTGGAAAATATTGTCATCAACACTAAAGGGTCTATGGCTAGTTTTACAGGTGCAGCCTCACCTTTCAGAGCCTCGTTGATATAGTTGTACAGGTAGTAGACTCTCAGGCTGTCTTTGAAGCGGGCCGGGTCTTCCTGGACTCCATTGGCCATCACATAGACAGGCACATCACTGTAGTGCTCCTTCACCTTAGACGCAAGTGTTATTTTCTATATCAGTTCAAATTCAAGTTTGTCACACTGAAGCAGAAAAACGTATTTTAACTTGAGAACTCCATTGATTATGTCAATATTAGTAATTCATGTACTGATGACATTGTGCAACTGCAGTGTGCCGGACTCCTAATAAGACCTTTGATTTAACTGCTGGTGTAAGTGATTTGTGTAGATCTAAACTGTTTATAATGTCCTCTTGTCCCTGTGGTGTGTATCAGTTTGTTCTGTGTTACTATGTTTCTATTTATAGCCATGTGCGCCTGCACAAGGCACTCATTCTCCTCTGCCAAACAAACAGTGAAAACAAACGGTGTATCAGTCAGCCTAGATGTCTACATTTGAACTGTATTTACATTTGAATGGAAAAGGTCTGTATCATGTTTCTGTCTCACCCAGTTGAGGGCTTTCCTCAAGCCCCAGGGCACCACAGGCCTGGGTGACAAGATCCACGTGGTGTCTATCATGTGTTGGACCTCTAGCATGGCTGTGTACGTGTACCTGCAGAGAGGAAGATGAGCTGTATTAGAAGATATTATTGTCAGCATCCACAGTCATGGTACAATGGCACTGATGGTGAAAGTAACATGAAACTCATCCACTTTATCGATTGTGATTCTGTGGCTTTAAATACTGCAGATATTCAACATCAGGATGATAAACCCACCAGCTGGAGCGCAGTGGCCTTTTATTAAACTGGGATACAGTAATATCAGCATGGTTAAGAATTCTTTAAATTAAACCTATAAATTTATGGAGTGAAAGGGTGTTATCTTACGGGTCCTCCTTGGCGTGAGTAACCAACTCAGTGCTGAAGTGGCTAATGGCAAAGAAGTCATATGTCCCCTTAACCAGCTGCCGGGCCTCCTCATTGAACACCGGTAAGCTGTGACACAGGAAATAGTATGATTGCAAACTAATGATGACACTCTCTAAGAACTGCAGGTAGGTAAACAGTTTTGATTTCAGTTGGACATGTCCCGATATCTTCCCACCAATAGCAATACTGATATGGACAGTAGCAATACTGATAGAACCTGCTTTCTCTCCTTATCTAATAGCCCGTTGGTTTACACTGCTGTCCACTTTTGAATGATCTATCCGCATACTATGTCACACCCCAACACATATTAAACTACAGAGGCAAGACATTCAAAATGCTGTTTCAGCAACGCTTATTCTTTGTCTGACCACGTTGACCAAATTGATATATAATCCATTGTAGTGGGATGGGCTGTAGCACCACCCCTCAAAGAAAACAGATCAAAGTCAAAGAAATATTTGTACTCAAGTGAGTTGAGCTGACGCAGCCAGCTCCTCATGCCAAGAGGATAGTCTCCGCTGCCAAAGATTGGTTCTGCAAACCAGCCAACACGGAAGTCTAAAACTCTTTTAGCTGGTTCCACATCTTCTCGGCTGAATGAAAAGGCTGGTTCCAACCAGTCCATATGCAGAGCCAGGGACACCTGAGACAGTGTGGAAAAACTGACATTAGTCATGAAGTGTTAACACAAAGAATAGCAATTTAAGAACCTTTTAATATACAGTAAATTGGTGAGCTTGTACAACGTAGAGACCAGCTGATGCTGATGCTGATGTTTCAAAAAAGAAAGAATGAAAAAAGAAAATAGTTAAGCCAACAAACCACTGTCATGGTTTGTTTGTTTGAACATATGGCCATTTTACCACTCACTTCTGACAGCTGACACAATGAAGTGGTGATTCAACCTATAACCTATAACCAAGTTCATGAGAGCTTTTACGTCTCTTACATTTACTGTTTTACACACCCGATATTGGGTGGATCTTCTCTCAGAAAAATCTTTGGCACATGTCTATGGTAAATCTTAATGAATGTAGTGAATAAAGATTTATTTGGAATACACAGAGGAAGAATTGGTTCACTAGATAATTAGTTGGCAAAAACAGAGAAAACCATCAAGGCTGGACAGACAGTGAGTCATACCCTCAGTATTAGGGGTGGAGCAATAAATAGATATTTGAGTTTTCAACCTAATTTGCACTGATAGCACATTTGAGTTACTATGAGGCCTTTAGGTATTTTAACTGGAAATGTTCTCTCATGTACATGTTACAGTTGTGGTGTATATTAAAGCACTGAAAAACATGACTGATTCCTGCTTTTTGAGAAATAATTTAGCCTTTTCCAGGGTATGTTATCTTCTTCAGTTCCAGATATCATGAGGTATTGTTGCTGATTATCTTACAGTATATCACAGAGTCGCCTGCAACGTGATACCATCATTACCACCGTTATCAGTGACAGTACTGTATTGTGAGTTACCCAGTGATTCCTTCCCCTAATATCTCAAACTTGATCAACAGAAAACCCAAGAAATCATCTTGGTCATGTTCATCTCAGCCCAGCAGTACAGTACCGACCTGCCCTCCCTGGACATGTCTAAACTCCCGGTCGTAGGCGTGCCAGGCCAGAGCGTGAGCCCGCAGCATCTGATGGCCCTCCTGGTAGCTGACCATCTCGTCGTTGGGCTCGTTCAGGGTGATCCACAGCTTCACATGGGCACCCAGTTCTCTGTAGCAAAGTCTGGCATAATCTGCAAAAGCCTCTGGAGTCCCCCTGAGGAACACGTGAAATGAATACAATCAAATAATATATCAATAAATTATCATTCTCTTTTAAAACTTAAACCTCAGTTCTATAGATTTGCTTTCACCATTTGATTCATTCATTTTTTGTTGTTTTACTTGTATTCTTTTCTTATTTGTGCATTTTTATTTCCACTACGCCAGGTCAATTTTACTGTCCTCCTTTTTACTACTCGTCTAAATCTTAATACTTCATTTGCACATTTTATTCCTACTATCCTTAGGTTTGTTTTACCATCTTATCTTAATGTGTTTATGCAAAGCACTGCTCTGTAGCTGACCTTTGACCTCATTATGGAGGGGTGCAAGCAGACAGATACCTTTTCTTTCAGGGATCAATCAAGTATCACTGACAAAACCAAAAATACATCCCCATATCATCCAGTCCTGACTCTGTCTGACCTGTTGAGCCACTTGTGCGCAGTGTCCAACGGAGCGGGCAGGCTGCTGCGCTGGCGTGTGTGGTGCCACAGAGTAACCACAGGCGTGACATTGGCCCGGAGCAGCTGATGGGTAAAGCAGCGGTAGTATCCCAGCAGAGTGGTGTTAGGATGGCCCACATGACCTGAAGGCACCAGGGCTGACCAGTTGAGGGAGAAGTGGAAGTGACTTACCCCAACCTGCCGGATTTCATCCACCTGGAAACGTAGGGGAAGGTGAAAGCATAAAGATGTAGAGAGGTGGCAGGAACTGTTTGTAATTTTAATTTTGACATTACATGCATCGATCTCTCCACTAGATGTAAAGATTTTGGTTGGTGTTCAATGTGATATATGCTGGCAACACTGGCAAACTAGGCCATATCATTCTATAGATGAGGATTATTATTCACAACATCAATATCAACAATATTATGAAGATGTAGTCATTGGTATATTAAGACTGAGCGACAATATTTTTTCCACACTCCAGACTTTTTCTAGTAACCCTGGCTTCGCCTGTGTGGGAGGAAACGACAGAAAAAATAATGGAGATCAAGAAAATTATATAATGACACATGAACAAAGCAATTGTCTTCTGACCTGTTGGCGGATGGTTGCATAATCAGCACAGTGGGTAGTTCGGCGTAAAGGTGGTGCACTCAGACCCTCGAGCCTCTTCAGCTCCCCGTTGTTGGCGACGTTCCAGAGGTAAACACTGGGGTCTGCAAACTGGCTGGGCATGGTCTCTACCTAAAACATATACAGATATAGAAGATACATACTAATCTGAACTCTAAAATCTCTCGCCCATCCTTGTGTTGCATGTGCCTAATGCGCACAAGTGCGAGTAAAGGACATAGAGGAAAAAGAGGAGAGCTTGTATTGACCACAGATAGTCTTTAACTGAAACTCATGCTAGAATACAAGAGGGTAGGCATTCTTTTGGTTATTTTATAGATTTTCAGAGAGCTTTTACCTACATAAATCATGACCTTCCCTGTTGCAAATTACTAAAACTTAGTATAGATGGTAAAGTTATAATGCCATAAAAGCTCTTTATCAAACCCCAGCTGCCTGGGTGTAGGTTAGTGACAATAGAACAGGCTGGTTTCCAATCCAATTTGGTGTAAAGTAGGGGAATGTGTTCTCTCCCACGCTGTTTGTCATCTATATAGACGATCTATCACTAGAAATTAATCAAGCAGCTACAGTATTTGGATCAGATTGAGTGATTTTAAGTTTGGCATTCTTCTATAAACAGGTGATATAGTCCTTTTTACAGACACTGAAAAATATCTTCAAAGTTTGTAGTATTGTGTGCTGTTGGTGTAAAAGGAGATTGAAGATAAACAAAGATTAAACTCAGGTTCCGCATTTCAGGAAGAAGGGAGAGTTACAGACTAAGTTTAAATTTCATTTTGGTTCAACAAAATACTTAGCATTTAGTCTAGATGATGATCTTAC
This sequence comes from Myripristis jacobus, assembly GCA_900302555.1. Taxonomy (NCBI): domain Eukaryota; kingdom Metazoa; phylum Chordata; class Actinopteri; order Holocentriformes; family Holocentridae; genus Myripristis; species Myripristis jacobus. The sequence continues at coordinate 54,696 of OMLB01018454.1, read as the reverse complement.
CCTTGAAGAGGGAATAAAAGCCTTATCAGACTTCAGCAGTAAGGATCTTGGTTATAAAAACCCATACACAGTTTTATAAATTTTCTGTCTTTCCTGTTTTAGATAATAGTGCTGGGGTTTGCGGTTATTGTAAGCAAACAAAATGTGGCACAGCTCAGAACAGAGCCACTGTTTTCTGGGTGTGCATAAAATGGCCCCAAAACTTGCAGTATGTGATGACATGGGATGGGAGCCTGAAGTGCGGCATCAGAGTGACATTTTGCAACATGCCCAATAAGAGGCTTACCAAACAAATTTTCTTCAGGATTTTTCTAATAATTAATAACTAACAAAACTCAGAAGAAATTTGTGTAAACCAAAATTGAGAATGTACAGTCTGATTAACTGTATTTACCATGCAGAGCACTATGTCACCCTTAGATGTCAATTCCAGAGAATACAAGGTGTGACTTGTGTGGTCTGGGAGAGGTCAAAAATTAAATACACTTTTTGTTTTAGTGTCCATTATATAATATAACATAACTTGGGCTTGCATTCATATTTGATTTGGTATTGTTTGACATGTATGGAGGTGTGTTACATTTGGTTCTTCACTCTTTTTACACTATTGCTCTTGTTTTGTTATGTCTTGTACATTACCTTAGCTTACCTTACCTACAGGCAAAACAGGCAAGTCAGTGAAAAGTGCTGTTTGGCTTAGCAAGCAGAGGCAGCATGGGGTTATGTAGTTTATGATTAAGAGAGGATTCACCAACATCGTTTCTGAGCTGCTGGACTTTCACCATGAGAACTGTGAGTTCAAAACAATGTCATGAACCATGATTAAGGGGGGAAGACTAATAATAGCGACTACCTTTTCAGTTTCTCTATAGAAAACCTCAAACAAAACAATTTCTAAAAAGTTAGCTATAACAATAATAATAATAAAACAGTTACAAGATCATTGTTTCTTCAAATATCCAGTGGACCTGAGAGTTAAATATGCCTGATTTGTTTGGGTCTGAGAAGCCCACTGTGTTGGCCTGTGCATGAAATGTGTTCTATAAATAAACTTGACTCGACTGAATACATTCAGTAGTACACAAAGCCAATATCCTGAATTACAAATACAAATACTAATTTTGTGTAATACAGAATGTTTTTTCTCCTGTTTGCAGACATGACTGAGGAAACAGATTAGTACACTCTTCAGTAAATCTTTCATTAGTGAGGCATGAATATGTTGGACCACTGTGTTAGTCCAAAGAGAATGTGTAGTTAATGATTGCTGTTCCCATATTTACAAGCAAGCATTCTTGTTGTGTTCATCACTGTCGCACACATAGACATCTGCCACAGGCAAATTTTAACACCCCCACCCCTTCAACACACCCACACAAACACACACCAACACACCTCCCACCCCCCAACACAGACCAATACTGATAGACATTCATTTTACACACATGCACACAAACCTGTATGGAGTTGGCAGACACCCCCCAAGCAAAATCACATGGGAAGACGCCTTGGGCCGGTCTGTTTTCTGGAAGTTCAGGGAAACCATTCCTCTGGATAAGCGTCCTACAGGAATCATAATCACAGATTAGAGCCATCGTTTCTGGAGGAGCTGCATTGCTGTTTATCCAGCAACATTACACACAACCATTTGGTGGGAACTTTTATGTATTTTTTTTTTTTTATGTATTGATAGTCTTGGGTGGCTGGAGTGCGATTTGAAATCCTAACTCTGGACATTATGAGCCATTACTTTACGCACTGAGCTTGCACTTACAAATAAGCCAAGCCTTTTTGTTGTATCTGACTTTATTAAACTGAAAGAGCAATAATGCATAGTGTAATATTCCCAACCATATATAGAAATAACAGTCTCAAATCCATGTTAAAATATGTAAGAACCTGTAAAAAGTGGCAGATGTCTTTGGCTCCCTCTTCATGTCAGGAGTGTTGAAGTCAACATAGTAAAGTCCCCGGCGTATCCCGTATTCTCTGTGCCACTCAAAGCCATCTATCAGCGACCAGGCTGTATAGCCAATCACATTCACACCATCTATACTGATTGCTATGGAAAACACAAAGAGAGAACCAAAAATGTGGAACAATTCAAGTGGCTTTCTAGTTCAAAAACTAACCTGAACTAGGCGATTCTATCTTTTTTGCAGAGATGCTGGGTTCACTGACATGTCATCAATACTCACATTTCAGTGCCTCTACAATGAATCTCTTGAGATAGTACATATGTTTAGGGTCTTCTGTCTTCGTGTTGCCCAGAACATACCTGTATCATGCAGCAATGAAAACAAAGTAAGTATAACAAGCTGCCACGGCACAAGACAGCTCACAAGAAAAGCACAGATTTTCACCTCCTCCTTACACCAGGAGAGCCTGACACAAAAGAGCAGACAGATCAACACCAGCAGCAAGCACAAACCTACCAGCCGCTCTGCACCACGAAGATGGGCGGCTTGTCATACTCGGCGTTGACCCAGTACAGCAGCATCCTCAGGTCCAGATCCTCCAGCTGTCCAAACTTCAGGCTGTCATTGACGAGCTGGAAGCTGAGGGCCGCTCCGTGAGAGAGAGCGAAGAAGTCGGCCGTCCCCCTCACTTGCTCCCTCTCCTCCTGGGTGAAGGAGGGCAGCCGTGGGCCCAGCCTCTCCTTCATACAGGGAGGGTAGTCCCCGTCTGTGAAAAGTGGCCGGGCAAACCAGCCCAGGACGTGGTCCAGGGAGCACTGGCAGTCCCGCAGGCTCTCCCGGCGGGTGCGGCTGGGCTTGATCCAGTGAGAGGCCAGTGCCATGGACAGCTTCCCGTGCTGCTGAGGGCGGTAGTAGCGGTCGTAGAGGTGCCAAGCAGCCGCATGTGCCTGGAGGACGTGGAGAGGATGGAGGAGAAAAGACAGAGAGAGAAAAACAGACACAGAGATGCAGGGAGGTTAAGAAGTGAAACTGGACAGAATGTTATTTACTATAACACACAGGCCTGTTGCTTTTATACAACAGCTCCAATTGGGTGGCAACAAAAGCCTATTTTTTTTTTTTTTAAATCTCAAATAAAAAGCTGAAATAAGAAAATATATAGTATAGTATAGTTCCCCAAACTAAACCAGTCGGAGGGTAAACTATTTACACTTTACATGTTACAAGTTACATCTGTCACAATGTTACTCTTAAGCCAGCTGTTAAAAAAGTGGAGGCCCCACACCGTCTGGCAGCAACTGTTTTCCTCTCAGGTTGGTTCAATTCACCTTCTGTGACCACGAAGTGACGAGGAGCAGTAACGTGTGCCTTGTTTTCGTTTTCTTTTTATGTTTGCAGAAACAACCCTTGTTAGCAACACGGATAATGTTGTTTCATTTAGCTGGTGTCAGCTGTTAGCTAGCTTAAGGAGGAGGACACACCTGTATGTGACAGACAACCAGCTGTCAGTTTCACGTCTGTGGAGGCGGAATAATACAGATATAGTGATGCGGCTGTGACGACGTTATCGTAAATAACGCATGAGTCTGGACCAATCACACTGCTTGAATAATAAATATTAAACGCATCCTTATACTGTGCTTTCCATCATGTTAAAGTGTGTTAGAAAGCATTTGTTAACTGTTTATACACAGCTAATAAATTCATATACTACTTATAAATGCTTAAAATAAATGCAAATAAATGTTAGTGTTATCTTTTTATTATTATTATTATCCTAATATGTGTTTACCATGACATTACAGCGTGTTAGAAAGCATGTGTTGCCTGTTGATGGACCGGAGGGGTGGGTGGCTAAATCATAACAAATCATACACATAATAAAACTAGTTTGGGAAAAAAAAAATGCATGGTTTTCGAGTGTAAACGCACAAGGAAAGAGTAGAGAAAGAGGCGGTGGGGTGGGGAGAAGATGAGAGTGAAAAGGATGCTTTCAAAGTTCACTCTAACTCGGGTCAAATTATCAGAAAGCGAAAAATTGGAGAGAGAAAAAAAATCCGTGGCTGGCACACACCTTGAGGAGGTTGTGCCCCACCCGGAACGGGAGCTCAGGGCCGTTCTTTATCCCGGGTGCGACCACCCCTGTCCCGTACCCGTGCCAAGCCACCACGAACGGGTTGTCTATGGTGATCCAGTACTTCACATCATCGCCGAAAGTCTGGAAGCAGAAATCGGCGTAGTCTTTAAAAATCTCCACAAGCTGCGGGTTGCTCCAGCCGCCGAGGGTCTGCTGCAGGTGATCCGGCAGGTCCCAGTGGTAGAGGGTCACCACGGGCTCCACGCGGATCCCCTTCAGCTTCTTGAGGAGCGTCCTGTAATAGTTGGTGCCGATTTCGTTGTAACTCCCCCGTGTGCCGTTGGGAAATATCCTCGACCAGGACAGGGAGAATCTGTAGTGGCTGACCCCGAGCTGCCTGATGGCTCGGATGTCGGCGTGGATGTTGTGGTAGCTGTCGCTGCCCACGTCCCCGGTGGCCATCCGGTTCCCGCCGCGCGTAAAAGTGTCCCAAACGGAGAGCCCCTTGCCGTCCTTCTCAAAAGCGCCCTCCACTTGGTACGCCGCCGTGCCCACCGCCCACATAAACTCCTCGGGGAAGGTATCGTAGAGGAAAGCTTTATCTCCGGGATAGGGGAGCTTACCGAACCGACCCCAGGTTTTCAAACCAGCGAATGGTTTTGCCGCCGCGGGGGTAATGACGAGAAACGTGAAGAGGGCGAGCAAACCGCGCATGGTGCCAGGTGTTCAGTCGTTCATCGCCGACCAATCTGGACAAAAGTTGGCCTCGGACACCCGGTTTTTGATGATTAATTTGATGCTCACCTAACCATGCTTGGAGGCTTGCAGTGACCAGTGTCCCGTGGAGTGCAGCCACCCAGCTGTGCCCCGCCACACGCCGCTCTTCCAAATCTATCAATTATTACCCAAGGCACTTGACGCACGAAGGTCTCCAGGAACATCATGATGTTAAGAGCCGCAAATGATCAGCCTTGTTTTTTAAACTACAAGACCACATTGATTAGTAGTCTTTTACAATTAATAATTGAAGTATTTATGCTGAAGTTGTAGAAACACAGAAGCTGGCAGATAAAATAAAAAATATATTTGATGCTTTTGAACTTGAAATATCACCGGCTGTTGACAAGTGTAACCACATACAGGCCTGCTCAGTTTTGAGGCAATGAATTGAATTTATAAGCACCATGTTAACTGTAAAATTGGCACAAACTGGTGCTGCATTTGCCTTAAACAGCAGCACTTTGAGCTGCCCACTAGCCCAGTCCTACAGGGATTAGAATAAGAGAGTGGCATCCATGAAAGACGGGCAAGACCCAGGTGTAAAGGCCCCATTATGATCCCAGTGCCACCACCATTATCATACATCCTCAGCTGGCAGATAATCTCATAACCCCGCCGGGAGGGAGAGGTAATGGACAGCATTCAAATTGCATTTCAAGAGCACAAAAGTCATCTGCATTTCTCACTGGATCCCTCAGGTGCAGATGATGGCAGGGCAAGAGGAGCAGCAAGGAGGAGATAAGCAAACAGCGGCGGCAGAGTCAGTGTACCCTGCGTGATCACATTACTTCCCACTCTTCCTGCTTTCAGCCTGGTTGCTTGGAAACGCAGGCATCTCACTGTTGGCCATTGGTCCATCTGACATCTGCATAAATACATTGTGAGGAGGTGTGTGTTGCTGTTGTGGGCTACTTGCTTTTGAAAAATGTCTATAGTGTCACTGGTCTTCTTTTGCACCTTTAGTATATCTGTCCTGTGTAGTGTGTTGCTGTTTTTCTGTATGTCTTTATATCTTTAAATTATTCATTTGTGTGTGTTGGAGGGGTGATCGTAAGCTCTTATCTGCTCAAACTATAAAGAAAAATTTTGTCACAAATGGGTTTCCTAAACGATGCAGATGCACCATCTGTAAGTACCAATCTTTGATTTGATTTAATTATTTATTTATCCTCTGCCTGCCCAAAATATTATTGGACAGGGTCCATTAGCACACCCAGTTTCAACTTTGGCTCACTAATGTTAATCAGATTGGTTTTAAAGAAAATGACAAGGCATTTAGTTTATTCTAAATAATGGTAGGACCTGCTTCTGGTGCAAGTACATTATTGAATTAATGAATTAATTTTATTTTTGTGTCTTGTCTTATGACCCATCCTTTACTGGATTATAAGACACCAGAAACAACAGAAATATACAACACAATCACAATCACAGGCCAAACTGTCAATTCTGTAGTGGAGTATCTCAAAATTGATATGGAATGACATTTGGTGACAACATTCATGTTGCCTGGACTCTAAGCAATGTGAATGTTGTCACCAAATGTCACCCTCCAGGCCCTAGAGGGTGAAATTTATCCACTTGGGTGATCCTATGACCCTCCCTCTAGCGCCACCATCAGGCCAAAATGTTGTAACAGCGGTAGTGGAGGTTGTAACAATTGAAATTTTTGTGACAACATTCATGTTGGCTGGAGGATGAAGCCTGGCAGCATGGGTGACTCCATGACCTTCCCTCTGGAGCCACCAGCAGGCACAGTGGGGATTCTGTGTTAAAAAATGGGGCTCGTTGAAAATGTACAGACAAGAAGACAAACCACTGGATGACAAAAACAAGGGTGAGTCATTTATATGGACAGAAAATGAGGCAGAGCTCCTACTGAATGTTACAAGTGAATACAGATTACCAAAAATAATGGAGAGTGTCAAAAGTCTCAGCTGAGTCAGGACAACATTTTCCAATATGACCATGTGTAAAAAAGCAAAGTCACAGTGGTGACATCAGCATTATCGTATTGTACCATTTTCACTGTTAAACTAAAATGAAACCACTTTTTTTGTTGTTGAAAAATTCCATTCTGTAGAGCATTCCACAAAAAATGCATTTCAGGGAAGAGAAATATCAGCCAAAAAGAAGGAAAAAGCAAATAAACAAACAAACAAAAACAACTCACAGTATTCACTGTCATCTGCATTGGGTTCAATGTAGTTTTTGAATAGGAAGTAAATTACAACTCATTGCTTAAATGTTAACTGAAGTTGTACACAAGCAACACTGAGTTTAGGTGGAAGAAAATAAAGTTGCAAGTAAAATCAAGTGTGATATATACACATCTATTGTAATTGATTTATTCATCTATTTATTGTGCCTGGGGTGATGCAGTTTTAATTCAGGAAATAATGGCTCGGATGGATATCTTCAATTCACTCTTGTTGAGCAGTTTTGTGACAATGCATCTGCACAGGAGCACATCAGATGGCTGAAACAAATTCCTCTCAACTACTAAATTTTCCATAGTAAAGCCTTTGAATTTTAGTGAATTTTGGCTGAATGGAATCTCTTCAAAATTCAAGTTAATACGTTAAATTTGCATGCGAATATTAAGACTGGTCTAAACCCTGCGTTGTGCTCAAGTGACCAAGGAGATGGAGAGTGCTGCCATGGGGTGAGACTGTCCAGAAGGGCAGCAGGTTCATCTGGGTGAGACAGAGAAATGAACTCACCTGGCTGCCGAGCCGCATGTGATTATGTCCAGTCAGTCGTGGCTCATGACCAGAGGCAGCGCTGTGTGGGTGGTTTTTCCAACAAGCCCATCTGCACTGGAAACTTCTGAGTCGCTGTGGAGTCAAGTGTACATGCATAAGCAATGCAGAGCAGCGAGGTTTTATTCAAGTCTCCAAACGGTACGGGGAGAGCAGTCGCGTGACGTGATGCCCTGCAGCCCAAGGACTACGTGTTTAAACGTGATCTTGTCTTAATATTGCACATATACATTGAAATGTATATGCGCAAATGTTATTAGTGGGTGCCACAAGATTTTATGCATCAAATAAATCATTCTTGTTCTGCTGTGTTCATCTGCTCCTACAGAACTGGCTTAACACGCTGATGGATCAAAAACTCATTTTCCCCCCTAATGCACAGGCTATCTACTCCAAATTTATGTTGAGTTAATATCTCGAACACATTTTCCAGTTATCTCACCATGCTGGCACTCTGAAACTAGCACACTTCCCACTTATTATCTGGCAAATGGTTTCATTAATTAACCACACAGTTCTGCTTCACATAATTATTGAAAAGGGGAAATGAAAAGAACTTAATCCTTGGCAGTATGGTCACACTTTGAAGCTATTTCTGCCATGTGGTGTATGAATGATTCTTTGTTAGATGTTCAAGGTTTTCTGACTGTAAAATGATTAGCATTTGTGCCTGGTGCGGTCTGCCCACTATGTTTTGCATGAACAGTCATCTTTAATCTAGGGAAAGTGAATTCAAAGCTATGCAAAAACAGCAGTGATTGAGCTGGAGCCTTAATAAAACTCATGTTACAGTAGTTAAAGGTTGACTCTAGCTTGCATGACGTCTCTGAAAACAAACCTGTGTTCACTCAGGTAGCAGTTTCAAAGTAAAAAAAAAAATGAATTCCTTATTGTATGACAATTGTACAAACATATTCGGTGTATCTGTAGGTTGTAATGCTTCACTGAAGCGACATCACACTTGAACTGAGTGAAATACTGAAACCATGCCCTTGTTTTTTGACTGCACCGTTACATCAAACAGAAAATATCTATGTATCTTGTGCATCATTTTATACACATTTCCCCAGAATTCAGCAGGGCATATTTGTTATCCTTTGAAACCTTGGGATCGCCACTAGAATTGAAGATGAAATCCTGCAGGTTTTGACCAAGATCGTCCAGGCAGCATGCATTTGAAATGACAAAACCCACCAATACTACCAGCAAAACTGAGGATGAAAGTTAATAGCCTCTCTTGATTGAAACTTTGAAACTGATCTGAAAATGAAATAAAGAGAAAGCGACTGTGTCAGGTTTTATAGAGAATTATATTGATACAACAGACGGAGGTTCTGACTGAGTGGATGTGAAGCCATGTCAATCAGCAGTGACAAACACTACAACCACAGCTGCTCATACGACTTCAGTCTACCAGTAAATACAAACCTAAAAATGGAACGCACACTAGTCTTTTTTTTTTTCTTTTTTTCAAAAGCAACTCTACATTTGGACAGTTTACTGACATTTTTTTTAATCTTTCATAAAATGGTAAAAAAAAAAAAAAAAAAAAAAAAAAAAAG
>OMLB01018454.1:30122-45576 GCA_900302555.1 Myripristis jacobus | reverse complement strand
TTTAAAATTTTTTTTTAAAATTTTAAAAAAAAAAAAAAAAAAAAAAAAAAAAAAAAAAAAAAAAAAAAAGAGTTGTGAATATACACTGCTGTAAACAAAAATGAATGAACGGGCGAACGGGCTTTCATAAAAGTAAGATGACACAACTGACATCACAAAAAAAGTAAATGGTTAATCTCTTTCAGTTTTCAAAGTGGGACACAGAGGGAAGATTGGTAAGCAATATTGCTTTAAGGGAGCACTTTAATATCAGCGGGTAAAGGCTATACAGCATCCCCTCAGTCAGGATCAAACACAACAGAACATGAAACAGACATAAGAGACTATTTACAAGAGTGATCGTTTTTTTTTTGTTTCGTTTTCAGTTAAAATTTCTACTTAATGTGGCGAACATCATCACAATGCAACACAATGCAACAACCCACAGCTGATGATACTGATGAACTGACGTAGTGTGCGTGTGGTATATGCAAGTGTGTGAGTTTATGTAACAGTAGGAGCGTCGGCGTATGAAAAGTTCAAAAGTTCAATGTCCATATTTTTTCTTTCCTTCTTTCCTACGTCATTTACTCCCCGGCTTTCTATAGAGGAGACAGGCTCTCTTGTTTTTCCTCCCTTGTTTCTTGTTGTTTTTCGATTCATCTTCTTCTCCCCGCTGCCTTCTTGCGTCCCTGAATCAAAGGGAGAAAATGTATCAGCAGGGTGCATAATAATATTGCTGATTTTAATGCTGAAAGCCGTACACTTTCCAGACCTCAATTTTTAGCGCAGCGTGGCCAGGACTTTCCAGACATTTTCCAAACTGACTGTTTTCTTGGATTTGGCCCCATATTTTCAAATACGGAAATTTGTCGATAATTTTGTGTTATTTCCAGATCTGTGACAGCTCTCTTTGGACAGGTAATCTCACAAATCCCCTCTAACTTCTTAATTAGATCTACTATGCAGAATTCCCAAATGATTCATTTAATATTGAAAGACTTCAATACCTTGGGTGTGGGCTCCTCCTCCTGCTCCTCCTCCTCCTCCTCCTCTTCCTCCTCAGAGTCGTCTTTAGCAGCAGCTGCCTTTGATCGCCCACCACGTCTGCAGAGCAAAGCAGGAATAGAGCCATAAATAGAGAAACACGAAAAATGATATGGATGCATTTCTATGAAAAATTTATTTCAATTATTTTGGCCAGTAAAGACAGGATTTTTTTTTTTTTTTAATTTGTCAACTCTAGGTAGGTGAGTCAAGAAGTTTTTTTGTCAGACACTGCACATGCACACACAATCATCCACAACTGTGGCTCACTGGTAAGCATGCACACACGTGAGCCCTGCAGAAGCCTGAAAAGACGGTGTGCATCTTACGTTGGTTTCTTGGCAGGTGGCTGAGCGGCTTTGGGTGGGCGTCCTCTCCTCTTCTGCGGTGTCGACTCTGCAGACTCTGATCTGTTGAGAAGAGACAAAACGCACAGAGCAACGAGGGTCAGTCACAAGCCAGTCCTGCAGACGCGAATCTGAAGGGCAGATGGGAAATGAGTTTGAACAGATCATCAAAATATTTGGGGTTTCCAGGGGCACATCCTTTCTTTTGTTGTCTGTTTTTTCATGCCCACTATGAGGATTAAGTCGAGGGGTTTCATCCTTTTTGTTGTAAACCTGTGGGCATTTAAAACCCTTTAAGACCGTCAACAGTGACATTGGGCTTAAAATAAACATAAGCATGTTGCTATATCGTGAAAATGAACAAGGTTTACTAAGCATTTCATCTTTTAAATATGGATTATCAACTTAATCCATTTCTAAATATATATATGCTGGCAAGCTAGGTGAAGATTCATGCCATGAAGCCCCAAGAGAACAGCCTGAGTGTAGTGCAGTGATAGCATCTGAGATTGGTATTAGCCTACCAGGGTACTTTCCCAAACAGACACTTTTTTTTTTTCTACTGTAAATGCACTTTTTGTTTTAATGTTAGCTAACCATCACTGATCAAGAGCGCAGAGTTACAGATCCTGGTGTCTTATGCAAAGCAGTAGCGTTGGCTTCAGGCTTAGTTTGAGGCAGTAAAGTTGTACCCCCAAGATATTTTCCCGTTCTTCAGGCAAGGAACAGGAAACTCTGAAACACTGTGAGACCAGACAGCCTCCCTGCTTACCCTTGCTGTGATCGCCGTGGTGTTCTCGCTTGCCTTCCTCCCTTGGTCTTCACCTCCATATTTTCACTGCTCCTGTCTTCGTCGTCCTCCTCCTCTGCCTCCTCGTCCCCCCTCTCCTCTTCCTCCTCCTCCTCTTCCTCCTCTGGTGGAGGAGCCGCCTTCTTTCGCCCCCTCTTCCCTTTGGCAGGCGTGTCCTGACTGGGTGTGGCGGACTTGGGAGGCCTGCCCCTGCGTCCTTTTTTGGGTGGACTGTTCTGTTCGTCTTCCGGCCGGTTGTCCTCGTCCCATTGGTCCTCGGACTCCGCCGCTGCGGTCGTGTTGGCGGCTGCCTTCTTGCGCCCACGCTTTGGCTTGTTGTCCTGGTCGTCGCTTGATGCCACTCCCCGCTTGCGCCCACGAGGCTTTTCACTGTCCTGTGGCAGGAACAAGAAATGCTTCATGAGAATGGATACGGTTCCTACTGTGGCCCCAGTGAAATAGTTCATGGTCTAAAAATGTTTTCCTCACTGATGTTAGAAAAGTTCTGCAGTGGTTAAAAAAAAAAAAAAAAATTCTGCTATAGTCTTGTAAGGTGATCCATTTGTAAAATCTGTTGGCGTTCCTTAACTGATCAAATTCCCTGACTTTATTAGCCTTCTGTAGTGATAAATATTTCACATATTTAAAATTAATAAATATCTAATATTTATTTAATAAAATCACAATCTGAAAAAGTAACCCAGTATTTAATTGCTGTGGGCTGAGGCAAAGACAAAGCCGGTCCAGAGGGTCGTAGTATAATCATAGTTTATACAACTTGTACTTGCTGAGCTTATCTCGACTTAAATCCAGTTGGTGTTTGCACAAGAGAATCAAAACACGGCAACACAAGAGTCAGCAACTAGACACTTCACCAGACCCTGGCAACGCCTCCATTTCAACACGTCCTAAGCTACCAAGTCATTTCTCATTAACAATACATACCAACTCATTGTGCAGGCACACTACTGCATGTAACACACTAAGAAAATGTCTGCTTGAGTAAATTTCCTTGATTTTGTGATTAAGAATGCATTATATATTCAAAGCAACTTATTTCTGCTTATTTATCCTGTTTGTGACATAATGAGTGGCAAAATGGGCATTTAGCTTTTATCCAAAGCACCTCACATGAAAATCAACAGCAAATTAAGCTTCAAGTCCTCTTCAAATACGGCAGCACAATAATAAATTATAATCCTGATTGCTTTGCTAAAGCGTGTGACTGTGATTACAGATTACTAACATCGTTCTGGTTAAAAGAAACAACTGTTTTATTTCACTTCAAAACATTTTCACTGCAGCATTTCTCAAAGTAAAAAGAACTGAACAATCTTGCTTTCAGCGTCTGAATCAAATTTTGGTCCTTATAAAAAGAAGCCAAATCAAGTAATTACTTAATTGCTCTGGGATGCACAACACCACAGAGTGTGTAGTTGTTTGTTGTCTGGTTAAAAAACAAAATATTTCCACATGGCAAAGAGTGGTTCCATTTTAGGAACTAAAAACATGCTCACATTCAGACATTCCCCCACAAAACTGGACCTATCCACTGCTCTGATTTCCACAGATCTCCTCCGTCTTAATTTGGAGACGTTCTTGAAGAGATGTGAGAGAGGTGCCATACCTTGTCTGCAGTGTCTCCCCTCTTTAGGCTGATGTCCTCGTTTTCACTGTGGTCCATCTCTGCACTGTCATGCCTGCAACACAAAAGATGTATTAACTGGCAACACGGGACAACCACATGTTTTTATAACACTGAGTATCTTAACATTGCCTGCGTTACGTATTAATTTCCTCCTGAAATAACTCATTTTAAGTAGATGCACTAACAAAGTATCTTCCAAATTGAAAGCAATGACAGCATGATGCTTTATCGATCACTGTAGGGAACATGTGTTTTCTCTTGTCCCGCTCCTGGAGCTGACTGAGGTTCAGCGTCTTGCTCAAGGACATTTCAGCGGGGATAAAGCTTTTCAACACCAAGATTTGAATTTGGAATCCTCTGGCTGAGGGGCGGTCATTGTTCCCACTACACCACCCTGTCGCTCCAAATGGCACAGAGAGCAGGTGTGTGTCTGCGTTGTACGTGCTATACCTGGTCTTGCTGCGCTGTGGGGAGCTGGGGTTGGAGGTGGAGTCATCGTTGTTGGCTGTCTCCATACGAGACGCTTTACTCTGGAGCTGCTTCCCTGCTGAGGACAGCGGCTTGTTTACTGCACCCAGAACGTTAGCTGCCTTGGGCTTGGAGAAGGAAAAGACGAGAAATGCATTAGACACGCATTCGCTAATTCAGTGCAAAAACAATACGCAGAACTTAAATATAAAGCTAATATGACCACTTTGGATTCAAACTCTGGATGCAGCCTACCTTTCCTGGTGTGAAGAATGCCTTCATCTCAGGTGGGAGATAGTTTTTTGTGTTGCTGAAATTCTGAAAAACCAAACAGGATTTTGTGTCAGAGAGCTTAATTTGTGTACAGACAACAACAAACACAAAGGTGGCTCAACCACATGCTTGGGATTATGATGTGAAAGGCAGTTCCTGCCAAGTGAAATCTGATTAGTCAAAGATGTGTTCCAGCCATGTTGATAATTCCCCCCGCAGCAGGCATGTGCTTTATAAAAAACCTGGTTGCCATGCCAACAAATGAGGCCAGGGAACTATGAGCTTTTCTGCAATTCCTCTTGTATGTGTGCTTTTGTGATACATGCCTTGGTTCCAAACATCCAAAAGGGCCTTAGTTTCTAGTCCTGTCACAATCACTCACACAATCAAAGTGAATATTTATTCCAGGGCTCATTTTCATTTCTGGAGCTGTTGCTATAACACAGAAAAATGTGGGAAAAACACAAAACACTAAGATATTTCTTGCTGGCAACAAAAACATTTAAGCCATTGTTTTGAAACCACTTGTTGTTTGGGCTGCTGAGGCACGTCACCCCTACAGACACCTACCTTGTCGGGCTTGGTGAAGTAGCGTGAGGGCAGGACAGGGTCTTTGGGCGACTCCAGGCTGTAGGTGGTGCTCTTGGACATGATAATGTTCATAGCTACATCACACACTGTGTAAAGTTTCTGTTCAAGAAAACACACAAGTTTGGTCAGCATAATTATGAGTGTGTATCAGTTAGGGGGGGAAAAAAAGCATGAACATGCACGGTGTATTTGTGTGTGTTTTTGACAGATTTATGTAGATTCACAGATCTCGTGTACCTCGTTGGTCTTGGGGTCATTAGGTGCCTGGGCATCTTTTGTCTGTTTGATGTTCTCCACCATTTTCCTAATGAAGGCGTGGCTGTTGTTCTCATTCTTGGCCATGATGATCTCGAGGACAAACCACAGTGACCTAACGAGGAGGGGGGCAGAGTTCACCATCAACACACAGGACTTTGCAACTTGCTACTGCCTGAGCTCAGGAGAAATGCCTGGAGCTGTGCTGTAGTGTTTTTTTCCCTGAGGTTTAGGTTTCAACAGCTGTGGTTCAGCCAAAATGGTTTTAAGAGTTGATGCTGATGGAGACCATATGGTCCGACTGAAGCAGTTTATAGCACCGACTTGTGCTGTGGGCTGCTCATAAAGATAAAGAAACCCAACACTGATCCTCCTGAGGCGGGGGGGCGGGCAGAGAGTGGTGTAGGCGAGGATATAATGAGGATGCCGGCCTTGAGACAGTACAGAGGTCAAGTGGGACCTCTGCTGTTACTTAGTACGCTCTGTAAAGTAGCATGTTAAAATTAGGACAGCTTAATTAACTGATTATAATCATATAGGTATTTAAATTTAATGAATCATTATTATTATTGTTATTATTATTATTGCTGTTCAGATAGCATTCCACAAGTAACAAAAAATAGTATTTGTATTTTAGAAAGTTTCTTTTCACTTGTAATGCCAGTTGTACTTGAAAACAGATCAGTGATGAGTGGTTCCCACACCGAACCCCCCAGGGGGTTGTGAGATCATTTTTGGGGGGTCACAAGATGATTAAGACTTAAGCAAACAAACAAACAAAACAAAAAACATTTTTATACAAAAAATTATCATGATTCGTTTTTTTCAAATTAGTCTTTTTCCTGTTTTTGTGTGAAATACTGCATAGTTTTAAAAAGCAATGCTTCCTATGATGATTAAGCAAATGAAACAACCTGAAGAGGTTACAGGTCATTCTTTACATGGACACAGGTGCATCTGCAGCAGGAGACGGGGGTGTGAGTAGGCACTGGTTTATTCTAAGGGCTCACGAGCCAAAAACTTTGAGAACCACAGGTCTAGATTTTATATAAGATGCCAAAAAGCAGTAAAATTCTTCTCTTCTTCAAATCATTAAGAATAGTGTGATTACTAGTATTTGTGATCTTTACACAACTTCTTAAAGCCTTAATACAAGTTAAACAATACAAACAAGCACACTATAACTCATGGCAATGCTTGCATGGAGTTTCTCGTTTGTATTTCAGTTATTTATTTACCTCCTTTTGCACCTGTACTGAAGACCCTTGTGTGCAGATATTCCATCTACACAGTTTAAAATGTTAAAATTCTTTGTACAAACTAGATGCAGAAGCGGAATGGCAATCAATTAATAGGATTAAACATCATATTTTCAGCATTGCTGGGCCTTTCTGAAGCAGCCATCATCACTGTTATCAGTGACCTCATTCTCTGTATAATCAACTCCATCTCTTTTTGATACTCGACTTACTCTTTAATTTCTTTGAGCTGCTCAATGTCCTGCACTTTGACGTAGTCGGGGTCGTGGACCAGCAGGTGGATGGCGTAGGGCACCACATACTCCGGCAGGAGGGAGAACAGCTTCTCTGTTAGCACACACAAAGAAAGTAAGACATCAAATGAGTCTGACCATCACCATGATTACGTCACACCTTGCTTATGGCTATTTCCCTGTGTGTTGGGGTGTATTAGAGTTGTCAAAAAACAAATAACTCAGTATTTTTTTTCCATAACCAATTTTCTTTTGAATCTGTTTCCTACTTATGTTACTATTCTTATATTCATCCTTTCTTGTAAATCATTTTGTAAACTCTGCTTTACGATGCCTCCTACATAAATAATGTTCATAATAACAATACCATAATAATAGTAGAAGTCCAGGTCAGTGCAGCTGGGGTCATTAGAGTCATTTTGTAGCATTTTTTAGGATTTAAAAAAAAAGAAAAACAACATAAAAACACAAAGCAGGTATGATCCTTTTCCTCACCGCTGACAGCAGCGTGCTGTTTGAGGTACTCCCGGCGTATGTTGACGTTTTTTACCAGGCACTGGCGAGCGTGAGCCCTCCTCTCTTTGACGGGATCCTTGGCGCACAGGGCGAACACTGCCAGGTACTCCAGGGGCAGACGGAGGCGGCAAAGGCCTCGGTGGAGCTTCTGCGAGAAACACTGCCGCACCTGGTAGCACTCATCCTGCAGAGAGGGCAGGAGCACACGGGGGAACAGAGATGTTAGTCAGGAGGGGGAGAGAGATGGTCGGTCTCACTGCGTGGAAAAAAACAAATGAAACTAAGAAGGGGAGGAGGAAGGATGGGAGCAGAGTACGTCTGGGTACTGAAAAGAAAATGACATCTACTGACATGGCACTGTTTGTAGACATAGGACAGTTGTCTTTGAAAGCCAAAGTCAGACCAGTCAAAACCAATAACATTAAATACTGACATAAACCGGAGCCTTGTCAGTTTATTTTTTTGTAAATCCAGTGTGTTCTTTATTGAGGAGCCTCGGGAACGTCGTCTCTCGTTACAAGCACAGTCCTCCCCAAGAATATAAACCAAACGGGGAGTGAAACCTTTACACATCTCCCCCTGCTTGATGTAAACAGAACAAATCAAGTGCGGTTCTTCTTACGTTGATGACGAGTGCGCAGAGCTGATATTGCTCCAGAGTGATGATCTCGTGGTAGCACGGCTCCTGAGCCAGCTTCAGGAGGGCGCACGCTGCTGCCAACCGCAGCCGCGACATGTCTGGTTTACTGGGGGGGGAGAAAGAGAGAGGCACAAATGGTAAGACAAAGAAGAGAAAAGTAAACAAGCTTCTTTTTTAATATCCACAATGTGTTGATGTAGCAGAAAAAACCTTGAAATTTAAATACTGATGATATTCCTGTTTTAACTTGGTACAAACGGTTTTATTGTTCTGTATTGGCTGAGCAAGTTTCATGACCCTAAGGCGCACAAATTCCATTAAAAATCCAGTGTTTCAATGAAAAATACATGGTTATTAATCTGAGGCCAAAGCTGTTTTAAAAATTCAGAAGATGAAGTACAGAAGAAATTAAGTTTTCATCCCGTAGTGGCAAAGGTTTTGTGTCTTACCCCATCTTGCCCTGCTCGGTCAGGTCTCCATCACTGTGCAGTATGGCGGTCAGCATCCTCAAGGTGGAGTTGCCTGACTTGCTCTGGTTGTTTTTGACTCCAAGCAGCCACCTCACCATCAGCTTGATTCCCTGGATCTAAGACGAGGAAGGTCACTTTGGTTAAAACGCTTATTCGATAGAGCAGTAGACCCATTCGCACTGTTTCATTAGCAACTCCATTACTTGGAATACATTCTGCCAATTTTCTTGTGCTTTCTCAGTTATGTCTGCCTTGAGCAAAGACGTAAATGTGTCGAAGGGGAGAGTACAGGTACTCATCTGAGGGAAGGTGGGAAAACTTTGTCTAGCACTTGCTTTGACTTTACTGTGCCATAAAACTCCTGACAACATTCCTCTCTGCTCAAGACTGCCTTGAGTTCATGTTCACCGAACTCGTTTGGGTATACTGGTTCACTTTTCTACTGCTCTCATGTTTCAGATAACCTGTTTTAACCCCCCCCCCCCCCAAAAAACACTTTGTTTACATGCCTGCTTACACACTTGGTGCCTCATTTACGAATTGTGCAATCAGGTTTGATCTTTAAGTGTTCTTTCCATAAACATTTCAGTATGCATCTTTTTTTTAAAAACTGAATTTGCTGTCTGGCACAGTCATAACCTGTCTGTGGTTGGACACAAGGAGGGCATATACGCTGAATAAGTTTCTCCATTCCCTGTGAGTGTCTTTGAAACACAAGTACGCTTAAGAGTATTATCCTTTTTCCCCACAAGAACACCACAGGATCCAGCAGACCTAAGAAGCGTTCAGATGCCTCCATGTTCTTCTTGCTACTATTACAATTATTTTGCCATATTGTGACTGTGATGACACCTCATTTTAGTAGGGATGCTAATATTTGCATAAAATACTGAGAAAAACAAGACAAAACCTAAGAATATTGATTGAAAAACAAATAAGATCTGTAGTCTGTACCAAATCACTACTATATGAGCAAAATATCTTTTCAGCATAACAAAGACAGACCTACATGAACACATTTACAAGCAAATCTATTCAACCTGAAACATGTTTAGCTGACTAATTGAAGTAATAAATTACAATATTAAGACCCGCTAGCAGGCAGCCATCTCTGACAATGCTGCGTTTGTTGCTAATGGAGCGGCGGACAGGACAAATTGTGTCTTTAATGACTGCACAGATGGCTTGCGATGTGCGTTTGACTTCTGAGGCCAATTCGACTTGATCTCTGCTACACCCTGGAGCCACGACGGAGCAGGACATCAAAAGAGGTCCCAGCCTGTCCCTCCACATGTCCCACTGTCGTGCCGCCTTCCTGGCCACTAGTGCACCCCAGAGGGAGACAGGACACTGGGCCAGCAGACTCAAATAGAAAAGAATCCTGTGCTATTGCTGGCCTGCTAAACACCACAGGGGCAACAGACTACAGACGGGCCCATCAAAGCACTGTCTTCTAAAGCAGATCCCTATTTTTGTTGGGTTACCTATAAAAACTCCTTAGGTTTTCTTGGGAGTTGTTCTTTGTGTGCTGCATAGGGTGTAAGGAGTGAGGTGCTGGGTATGCTTGTCTGTGTAAGATATGTTGATCTGTTATGTCCTTGTTATTGTGTTTTTTACTGCTCCCTCCTGTTTTTGTTTTGTCGCCTTGTCCTGATTCACTGGTGACGAGATCTATGCAGGCTCATTTTGTTTGTACAAGGCTGAACTATGTAAACGAATTGAACTTGCTTAATCTACGATGACACTCCAGAAACATCCAAACAGACTCTGAAGCAAACCTAATAACCACCCCGCATGTAGCTTCCAGCTTCAGGACGGACCCAAGAATAGTAGTGTGGCTGAATATCCACAGCACACTGTGACCTAAGTGATATTTCCACAGACTGAATGGAAGGCAAATTAGCTGGGGTTTTACGGCTCACTCGTCTGTAGGTAGCAGAGTTTAAGTCTAGACCAGCCCTCTGAGCCCTCAGCAGTGAACAATATCATACAAAAATACTTGTTCCTCCAGAGTGAACTATGTGCTGGAAAGCCACTGGAGACAAAGAGTCATGAGCAACAGTCAAAATCAATATTTTTACTATACAGCCTAAGGTCTGACCTTACCATCAGATGGACATACTGCTTGAATTAAATCTGTGTCCAACTCTGCTGGTGACTGGACACCCGGCAGTGGTGTCTCTGTTATTCTCCTAATCCTTTTGACAGGCTGCCTAAGTCTTAACATTTCATGAATCCCACATTGGTCTTTCATTGGCATGATTTTTTTCAGGTAAGATATAATTTTTCAGAGGTGTCCTGGTGGTTCAAGCCGATTAGATGCATCCTCTACACAGTAGTGCACTCTCTCAACCCTGCCTTTCCGGACTATTGCCACTGTAAATATTCAAGAAATGCAGAAAGGCCAAAGAAAAGAAGAAAAAAGGAGCTAATTTTATGTTATATGATATGTAATAGTTGTGTGAATGAGGCCCACTGTCTACACAGTAAACAAACCAGACTCTGGCCTTGACCAAACAAATGTGGGAAACAAGATATTCGGGTTTTGATAATAAGGATCACAGAATTCTGCTAGTCTCTAAAAATGAAATTTTGGCCTTTTTCTTTAAGATGGACACATACTGAGGGAGAAAGGTATGAGATTAGCATTAAAAAAAGGATGAGATGATGCCTGCTGACCTTGGCCAGAGTCTCAGGAGAAACTTCATCATCTGGGACCCAAAGTTTAGTCGTCTTCTTGCCTGGGATCTAGAGACAACAGAAATACCATTATAAGCTGAAATGCCATTATAAGAGCACTTTCATGACACATGAATAAAAAGGCAGTAACACTACACATCAGGGATGGAAGAAATGTAATGATGGTCTCTTTTTTGCAAGAAATGCAAAGGAATGGGTAAATAGTGAGGAACTACTCACACCAAATCTGTGATTAACACTTTTTCTCAAATGTGGGAGCATGATACTTTATTCTGTTCTCCAGGGCTCCTACACTCTTTTACTATTTAAATCCTTTTTTTTTTTTTTTTTTTTTTTTAATAAACAGAGCACAATCTACAATGATAAATTGGAAAATGTTACACCATCGAAGGAACTGCCAGCAGCCAAGATTGACATTTAAGACTTCATTTACTGGGGTAAATGAACAAATATTTGTGACCGCTCAAAAATAGGGATACACATAATTTTCTATAACATGCAATGTTGATAAACAAAGAGTTCTGCTGACTACTCTGGACGGATGAAGTCAATAACCATGATGTGTGTACCCTGTCATTCATGAGCAAGTCCTTCACTATGAAGTTGGCCACCAGAGATTTGAGCGGGGCAGCGAACTGCTCTGGGGCCAGCAGAGCCAGGTGGCCCAGCGTGGTCAGGGGGGTGATGAGCTGCTCCAGGTTGGCCGGGTCCAGGCCTTTGTGCAGAGGCTGGAGGGAGACATGAATACACACTCAACTGAGACCAGAGAAATACATTTCATTGGCTGGCCTGTGGTTTATCCAGAAACACAAATGTGCATCTGCTGTTGGAGAAACACATTATTCAATTATTCATCACATTTTTTTCTGATAAATGAAAGCTGACTGATGATAACTGACTTTTTCAGGTTTGCTCATCATTTCTTGTTTGTTGGCATAGATGACTCATAGTGTTGAATTACTTCTGCTAGCTATAGCAAAGTCGGTAATAAAAACATATCATTCACAAGGCATGCTATTGCCAGCACCCTGCATGAGGATCAAACTTGCACATTTCAGCAAAAAGAATTAAAAGGTTTTGCAGAGACGTTCAAAGAGAGTGCTAAACTTTCAAAAAAAGGGAGCAGCACTAAATATACAGTTACTAATTTTTAAGTCTCACACAAATGCCAAAGGACAGGTATAGAAACTGTAAAAGCAGGACGTTGCCATATAAGTATAAACACATGATCTATGTATTGACAGGTCCTGCATATTTCTTCAGGTTCCCATCAAACAGCCTTGTATGTGAACACACCGATCAAACAGATGCGACTAACCTCAAAGATCTGGGCGAAGTGTGTGTCTCTGTTGCTGAACATGGCATGGATGCAGTGGATAGCGTACTTGGCCTGGCGAGGGGGCCCTCGCTTGGCTTTGGCCTGCAACACTGGCAGCAAAACACTAGAGGGAGCAGGCAAGAGAACGCTGTCACAGGCTGTTCAGGAGACAGACATCTGCTCTGTCAGTGGTTACACACAGTTAGGGATGTCACAGGATTCGATGCTTAGTGTTGAAATCTTCCACGTCTGTCATGACATTGTTGAGCTCGGGGAAGAGCACTGAGTACAACCCTTCTATCTGGAGTTCACTGGACACAGGTGAAATCAGTCTGCCTGAATCAGTGCTACTATAAGCAGTAGAAGAAATCACTGCTCTGTTTGCTCTGCAACTAACAAGATCTGTGTCCCCTTATGCCTGCCAAGTGCGTCAGAAACCGCCACTTGATTTTATTAAAGAGGAAGTTCTTGTGGCAATAAAGCACAGTTTACTGTGGAGCCTTCTGCCTCACTCTCCCTGATTTGGGTACCTCACCACCAAAATCTGATGTCCAAAGGCTCCACCAATTAGGTTATGCCTAACACTCTGATATCAAAACAACAGTAAAATGGTCCCAATAACAGTGTTTAGTATTTGCAGTATTTAGACAACTTGATTCCTGTTACTCAGCGTTGTTATTCTAATGTAGCCTAAATAGTAGTCTAAATATTTGAAAAACATGTTTATACAGAGTTTTTAAATAAAGAAGTATGTGTCGAATGGAATTTCTGTTTTTGCCTGTGAATCAACTACTGAGAATTGTGCAATTTCACTGGTACTGGTAAACAGTAAATTATATTCAAAGCAAGGTTTCTGTGGAAGTAACAACCACCACCACCCATGCATGATGTGATTAAATCTGGCAAAAATCTGAGTGTGACTGCAGGCGAAGTCATCGAGTTGGCAGGTTTGAAATGAGCAGGGATTTTTCTTGCATAAATCAATTACGTACGATTTAATGTGAGGGAAGCTCTCCTCCATCTTGCTGCCCGTGTTCTTGAAGATCTGCAGTGCGGCCTCGGCCACCTTCTCATCATCCATCTTCAGGCAGCCCAGCAGAGACTCGAAAGTCTCTGCGGAGTGGAATGACACCGGGTGTGTGAATGACAGCACCTGCGGAGGAATAAAATCGGGTAAACGGCTTGACGAACATGTCAAATTACAGATCATCGCAGTATTTGGCACGCACACAGATGGGAACACAGCTTAAGTTTGGGTTTCACCTTGAGCAATTCCAGTCCTGCCCTGATGGCCTCCTCAGTGGGAACGCCTTCCTCTTCATCATCAGCTGTCCCGTCTATGGACTTGTTCACCTGCTTTATCAGGGCACTGGGACCAAGAAGAAAAATGTCATACATACAGAACATATAAGACGGTTCCCACTGAATGTCATCCTTTAAAATCACCTGATTTCTCTGTGACTAAAATATTAATGACCAACATAAACAAAACATGATTTTCCTTGCCTTTTTTTTTTTTTTTTAATTCTGCTTGAAGAAAAACATTACATGCATTGAATGTTGTATTTTCAGGATACAGCAAGGGAAGTGAACATAACATGGACAGTTACTGATTATTAAAATTAAGATTTACAAAATGCCCTGATATTCCATGAATAATCCCAAAAATCTACTACATTTCCTTGTCTGAGACCAACTTTTCAAAACCAGACTCAACTCCATGCACGCGTGCTGACTACAAACTGAATGTGTGCTTCGTTGCTTTATTTACCTGATGGACTCTGTATCGATGTGTACGGGCGCAATTCTCTCCAGCAGGAATTTTACCATTTCCAGGAACGGGTTGCTGGGCTGTTTGGGGCTCCCGAGCTTTTTAGTGATGTCTCTCTGAGGAGAAGACAAACAAACAAATAATATACCAGTAAAATAAAAATGGCACTGTAATGCAGGACTGTTGACAATCACTCCCTCTCCCTCCTGTAATTCAGACTCGGTAAAGCTCTGCGGACCTCGTTAGCGCTGCAGGCCCAAACACACTTAAAAGCCCAAACCAGCCATATAATTTTCAGGTACACTAAGAACAGGACGGGGAGTGACTCATAGATTTTACAACCTTAATAACACGTTGTAAAATATTAATCCAACATTACATAAATGTAAAACAATATGGCAGGCCTTTTACAGCTGCAACATACAAACATACCAAGCGTACCGTAGAGCCAACTGAGAATGAAAATATTATGAGTTTTAATTAATTTGGGACACATCAAAACAGAAACAAAACCGGCAGTGAGATGGCAGCATTTCAAAGGCTCCTTTGTGATCACACATATAAAATGTTAATGGGCTTACCACACAGACTTCAGCCTGCTTGCAGGAGCAGGTGGGGCTGACCAGGGTTTCCAACTGGTCTCTGATCCGCTCGTCATCGTCCAGGACCTGGGCGAGCTTCTTCACAAAGTCCTGGGCCTTGCCTGGGTCTGGCAGGTTCCCTACAGACAGACAGAACCACAGCTGATGTCCACAGGCTATTTTTTTTTTGTCTCTTTTAATGAGGGTGGGCAGCAGAGCCTGACGGGTCCTAAAATTTTGAAGCTAATACCAACAGATATTAGACAGTAAAACACTTTGGATAATAAAAGCACACAATTGTATCAAAGACTTGTCCAAGTCTTGTAATCAAATAGTTTTAATATTGATATCTACTGATGTTTTACACTTATTAGCCACCATCTGCTCAGCTGTAATGCACTACACTGCAAAAACTCACTGCTGTACAAACTATTTCATTGCAACACTGTTCTTAAATGATCTCAAGTGCTTCTAAATGCAATATGTACTGTCTTCTTATGCATCTCACCCAACAAATATTCCCAAACAATATCTGTGATGAGTTAAAATCTGGACATTGGACAACATG
>OMLB01018454.1:0-22983 GCA_900302555.1 Myripristis jacobus | reverse complement strand
CGGGGGGAGTGAAAACAACAGAGACAATGAGGTCTAAAGATAAGTACAGGAAGACTGGGAGAGGGAATGAGGGAGCATGATAACGAGAAAGACAAGTGATAGGGAGAGAGGGAAGAGCAGTGGAGAAAGAAAGCAACAGAGGCATAAAGATGTGGAGGAGAGAGAGGGGGAAAGAATGAGCAAGCATCATACATATATATTATGAGAGAGAGAGAGCTCTGCGGGGTAGAGAGATTTTATCATGGCTATTATTTTGAGAAGACAGCAGTGATCTACACTCCCACTGAACAGTTAATGAGCGTTATCCATCAGCAGGATGCCTTTATGAGACACTGCAGAGGCAACATTATGCTGAGTGGCTGACTGCCTTATCTTTCGAACATGAATCAACAAACCCACCGAGAAAGTGAAAGTGTGCAATTCTGTGTGTAATGGGTCAGAGAATTTGACTATCGGCTCTGGTGTGTGTATAAAATAACACTAATGCCACCACCAGTACTAGCAAAAGCACTGCCACTGCTGCTGCTACTATTACTACTGATAATAATAATAATAATAACGATACCACAGCAAATACAAATCATGATGGCATTTGTTCAGCCAATTTCTGAAAGCTACATTTGACAAAATATCTGTATTACAATCAGCAGTAATAACTGAAAGATTTGTACTGCTGACTCCATTCAGGCACACTCAGCAGGAAAGAAAGGGCAAGATCGACTAATGCTACAACAGTACAAATATGCATTAAAATGCTAACATGATATGCTTGGAAAGCCACTCACCAGTTCTGTCCCTGCAAAGTGAAGCTGAAGTTTGTGTGTGTGTGTGTGTGTGTGTGTGTGTGTGTGTGTTTGTACCTTGAGTTTGAACTCCAGCTGTGGCAGGACAGACAGCAGCAGGTGGCTGTCTATGTTGTAGAGCTCCAGGATGAGGTCGAAGACGTGTTCAGACAGGTCACTGACCGACGTCTTGCCCAGCATCAGAACCTGGTTGAAGAACTGGACGTGGGAGAGGCAGGAAGGAGGGATGATTACAGATGACACTTCCAAAACATGACATTTCTGTGACCTATACTGCAGCTTTCACAACTGATATTTATCAGCATCTATGTTGAGATATTTTTAGGGATTATTTTGAGGTTATTTTTGCGTAGGATAGAGGGGGGACAGCAGGAGGACAGTGGACCTGAGACAAGGGTCATTAATTAATGTGATGATTATATGATCCTTGTAAAGAAATTCTCTTATTGCTCCACAGGGAAGTCAGAGGTCAAGGTTGGCTACAGAAACAGCATCCCTGGGGCTTTCAGTGATTCAGTGTCTTGTTTAAAAGCACTTCACCAGGATGGATTGCTTTCTGTCACAGCGGCTTGAACCCCGGTCCTTGTTAAAGGACATTCTCCCCACATAATACTTCACACTGCTACCCCAGTTAGATCTGAACTCATCCAACACCGCGGTTGCCAAGTATATGGTCAGCACCGTATGGCACAAGCATCACGATTCGTCTTTGCTGAATAACTCAATTGAATGTCCCACTTGTCATTTTGGTTTGCTGTAACTAATGAAATCAGGCAACTACACATTTAACAGCTGCTAAATAAATGGCTGAATACACTGCAGTGGGGATTTCATGTCTTCCCCATAAGTTTCAATTTTCATTTATTTTTGTTTAGTTTTTTTAATCTAAAGCCTCATGCAGTGCCATGAATGCACAGGTTTTAGAATGAGTGGTCCTAGCTGAAATTCAAGTGCTAACCTCCAGTGCCATGCTCTACTAAATGTACAGGAGACATTTTGTGTGCATGTGCCTTTTTACCAATAATGTCTACAGACCCGATTCCATTTTTGAATTTCTTCATGTTCACAGGATGCACATGCAAGATATCCAGGAGCAAACACAAACAGCAAACAGGCATCCATCCACCATAAACAATGCAGCGCCCTTCACTCACGCTCTCACATTCCACAATTAAACAAACACTCTCAAACTCACAGTCCAATGAAATAAAAGGGGTGGTCTGAGAGATTTCATCTTACATTAGTGATGTAAGGTTCAATAGCCTGAGCGGTCCTCTTCAGCAGAGCTTTAGCCAAGTCGTATGCCTGTTTGTTCAGATTCTAGACAGGGAACAGAAAATGAAAGTCAGTAAAATGGCAGCGACAACCACACATGTGAGAAGAGAAGGGCCCAGTCTTTCATCTCTCCTCTGCTATCAAGAAGTGTGCAGGAGGCACAGAGGACAGAGAGCAGAGTGGCTCTCAACCCGCTTTACCTCGTCTCACCTGCAGGGGTCTCACTGAATTACAGGGCATGGAAATGACATTGGCTTCAGTACACCGGCACTATCAAATCACCTCAGATTGGTGTTTGTTACTGAGTCTTCTGCTTGTGGCAGAACCATCATCCATGGCGGGATGAAGTGCATGCGGATATAAATGTAAGTGCTCATGCTTGTGTGATGCCTTTCATGTGCGTGTGCACCTGTCCTGTGCACATACCTTGTGAGCGGGCACCAGGTTGACCAGCACGGTGTCCAGGAGCTCCTGTGATACAGTGTCTCCCTCACAGATAATGGAGCTCATCAGGTCCACCATGTGCATATGTACTTTCTGGTTGTGCCCGTTGCTATGGAAACAAGACACCAGAGGGTCAAAGGTCACATCACTGAAGACCTAAAACAATTTAGCTTCAAGCATATCATATTCAGCACTGGCTTCAACAGAGGTTGCAACTTCACATTTCAATTTCAGATTAATCAAAAATGTTGAGTATTTATTTTTGTGGGGAACTGATGAGCAATGTTCACTGTTCATTAAAAAAATAAAGTGGATTGTGTGTTATTATCAAAATTGTCTGTTTTGAAAGAAAAAATTATTTCATGTACACCATAGCTGAGTTTGGCTCTAATATCAGCAGACATTTTCAGAATTTTTTTGTCTGGTTGTCCACTTTCTTTGTCCTTTTTTCCCCTCACTCCATTATCATTAGCTGTATCCAATCATGGTTTTCATCATTTCTCCTCTATGCTAATCTGATTGAACAGCCTGTCATGCTGTCATTCTGTGATGTGTTTGCTGAATAAATATAAGCACACAAAAGATTTGAAAGTTACTATCCAAAAAAAGAAAACTGACTACAGTAAGTCACTTTTTAATCAAATGTTTGAATGAAAATGAAAAGGGAATACTGCAGATGCAAACTAAACTCATGAGAAAGATACTGTCAAACAATACAAAAAAAAAAAAAAACTTTAAAAGAAGCAAGAGAATGGCCTTTTTCATACTGGAGGGAGGACATGGACACATAGATAACAGATATCCAAAAAAGATGAGGCAGATATCAGCCTGACACATTGGTAAACAGATGAGTCAAACCTTCTGTATCCCATACCATCCGTATGGCGATGCTGTTATGATCATACACAGGGTAGGGTTACCTGCTCATCATTATTCATGTTACAAGGCAGTAAAGTTTATTAACTGAGTCTGTATCTTAGACAGACTGCTGTCCTCAATGCTGCCAGGCATTACTAGTCTCATTACCTTCCTGTTCATTGTAATTTTCACTCACCCACACGCATGCACACACACACACACACACACACAGGCTGCATTCCTGCACACCTTCCAGCTCACTGCAAACATTTAACATGGAAAGCAGAGCTCTTTAGCTTCTCTCTTATAAAACGTTTTGTGCCTGCACAACTGTGATACACACACACACACACACACACACACACAATTTTGTTCCATTGAGAAAGTGCCAAATTCTGTGCTGCAGAATTCAGCCCTCAAGGTTGTGTTCAACAGAGTGAAAGCGAGAGGAGAGTGAGAGAGAGAGAGAGTGTGTGTGTGTGTGTGTGTGTGCAGCAAAAACAGCAGGAGGGGGGAGGGGCCAATCAGAGAAACAAACGGATCGCTACAGTGCTGTGTGGCGGCTGAGACAGAATGAGGCGGCACAGAGGGCAACGAGGGGGTGAAACAGACTGTCATTACAGAGGATGTAGGAGAAAAAAAAACATAAAACACTGACACAAATACTCACAAACTGCAGTGGGATATGATTAAGGTACTTACTTGATGACCTGGAAAAGTGTTCTGTAAAGCTGGGTGAAAATCTCATTGCTGTCCTCGAGCTCAAAGCAAATGTTGTAGGACTTGACCCATGCTATGTTCTGTGCAGGAGGAAGAGAGGAAGGTTATGATATGATTTACTGTGGAGATAAATCTGGGAAATGGGAAGGTGAGGAAAGAAAAAAAGGAGTAATCCACAATTATTAGTCAGGTGGGGATTTCAGGATGTTATGAAATTGTATCTCAAAGAGACTATTTTTTGAAAATGCAAACACCACTCTGTCCACACGAAAACGTGTTTCTGGTCACCGGAAATGCAACATTTCAAAAATGGTCCCCAGAATGGAATTTTTCGAAAATGCCATTTTCCTTTCCTCAATTTCAAAACACTCCCCTTCTTTTTATCATCCCATTTCATTTTCCCTGCAGTTTTTGGATGTTATTAAGATGTTTTTCACCGTATTTGTTCTTGCAGTTGTTGCTAACTCTGGGACATCAACAAACCACTGAAGTCCTCAGTGTCTTTGCATATGCTCATATTGCAAAAAGTATGCATTTTCTTGTGTGGGCCAAAATACTTTCAGAAACACTCCCTTGTAGATGGAGTTTTTGTAAAGCTGCATTAAAAAAAAAATCCTTCTCAATGTGCACACAGTCTGAGAGAAAACAGGCACATGTTGCCTGTTCTTTCCAGGGATATTAGCTCTTCTCCTGGTTTGTTTGGTCCCAATACACTTTGTTAAAGGATAGGTCTGGTATTTTTCAACCCCGGCTATTAAAAAAATGATGACACCCATTATTTATACGTGTACACAGCACAATCTTCCCACTTGCTTTAGTGACAAGAAACTTTCGATCTTGTAAATTTTATTAATATGGCATTCATGGTGTCAACTCAGGACAAAGGATGCTCTTTTCTTTCGTATTCCACATGGAGGAAAATTTGGAGGTCAGAAATCCCAGGCTCAAGTGAAGACAGCATTGGCTGAGTTAGCAGAAGATCAGTGTGGATCTATGAGGCCATGTATTATTGTAAACGCTAAATAAAACTTGAACAGCTTGCAAACAATTCTGATGGACATGGACAACGTGAAGACGTATTTGGCCGTGGTGCGAGTCTCCTGTTTTCAAAAAGACAGTTGGTGCTGAAAACTAGCAAGAAGCTGTATTGGAGCAATAAGTTTCTTGTCACTAAAGCTGGGGATGAGGTTATGCTATAAACAGTTATAAATGATGGGTATCAACATTTTAATATAGCCTGAGCAGAAAAATATCCAACCTATCTGTTAACATCCATAGCTTCACAAATAGGCTAATCCTTTATGACTGCGGCAGAATACAATCTAAGTACCAATTTTGTTTCATGATCCAGCTCATAATTTCCTGCATCTTATTGTATAAAACTGCCCTGTTTTCAAACAGTGGCCATTTAAATTCTAACTAGTTATTAAAGCTTGACAGCTGCTGCAGCCCAATTTTATCTCCAATTACGGGCAAATCAACAAA
Organism: Myripristis jacobus; assembly: GCA_900302555.1. Lineage (NCBI taxonomy): Eukaryota > Metazoa > Chordata > Actinopteri > Holocentriformes > Holocentridae > Myripristis > Myripristis jacobus. The sequence continues at coordinate 17,398 of OMLB01018454.1, read as the reverse complement.
CACAATTTATATAATGTCTTCACCAAGAGATATTATTTACCACCACTTTCTCCCAACTTGCCCTTTTCCTTTCATCAGGAAAAATCTTCCCAACAAAAATACCTACAAATGGAGTGATGGACTTGCTGTCATTTTGAATGGCAGGTGTCGGTCCTACACAGGTTAAACTGTTCACATGAATCTGTACTCTGTGCTGAAGTATCCCTGCTGCCATTAATAAACTAATTAACGGCATATTCCTATACACTTGTGATGTCCCGCCAACAGCTATAACTGTCTGCCAGGAAGAAAGAAAAAAAGATGAAAAAGAGCAGCCGCCAGCTTGCTGCTCTCTGTTTGACTGAGCAATGGTAAATTACCTCTCTAATATGAAGCAAAGAAATGATGATCCAATAATAGTCTGTGCAATTTTCTTGATGCTCCTCACAAACATTGTTAGAGGCCATTATACTTTTCATCAAAGGTACACTGTGCGAGTCTGAGTTTGTGCAGGCAGTGAAATGCAAAACTGAAAACACTAAGAGTAAACCAGACATGCTCAGTGACCAAACAGATTGACTCAGATAAACCAAAACCTGGTTATCCAAGATGTAAACAAAGCCACCTGGATGCACACACACATACCTCAAGCAGGTAGAAATATCTGTTGAACTGAGCGCTTTTGGTGTCCTCCAGTCCTTTGAGCTGTCTGGTGATAAACATGAAGATGTCCTGAAAAAGGGACAGGAAACAATGAGCATCACTAAAACTAAAAGTGAATTCAGATATGATCTGAGCAACATGACAAAGCAAAAAAGATGGAGGGGAAATAAAAACCATCATTTGACAATATTTTCTTTTATGATGCAATATAAACACAGCAACATTAAGAACTGATAATCCATCAGACCCATGCACCAATTGTCCTTTGATTTGTTAGCCAGAGTAATACAAAAATGCTTTGCTTCCACAATCCTGCTGGTGGCAAGTGTTAAAAAACTGCACCGTGACAGAAATCAGAAATCTTTGGTCCTTTCTTTTGATTTGAGTGTGGGAGTCAATGACAGAGGGAGAGAAATCACAAATACCAATTTAATATGCGCTGTCAGCCTTCAAGTCAAAAGTGTGGGCCCAACTTTGGGTTTATCAGCAAAAGGAAACAAATCCAACAACCCCAGCATATACACATTATTGTAATATCATGGGACAAATACTGTGATAGTACTGTATTGTGAAGTCTCAGAGAGATTCCCTTCCCTAATTAAAAAAAAAAATAATCTGCTGAATGCTTCAAACTGTAAACTGTGAAAGAGCCTTGGGAATTTGAGACATCTACCAGCTGCTCTGAACTGCTGACCTAAATAGTAGCTTCATTTGTCCAAATTAAATCATCACATCAAGTCCACCTCCACTACCTTGAGTTTATCTGGGGAGGTGTAGGGTGCCTCAGGGGCGTAGATCCTGAATATGTCTGCCAGACAGCAGGCCACCAGCAGACGCACGTCTTTGTCTGGATGTTTGAGGAAGAAATCTGAAGCCAGGTGGAGGGCCAGGTTCAGATACAGCTCCTTCTCCTCCTCTGAGTCCTGGTCCATGTCCATAAATGTTTTCACCACCATCTGGAACAGAGAGAGGGAGGGGGAGAGGGAGAGAGAGGTGTCAAGAGTGGCTGGGTTGGGTGAATAGCTGGATGAAAAAAAAAAATGTATAAAGAGGTATTTTTATAGTGCATGAGTGTGCCACAAAGCTGAGGCAATGCGGCTTAAAATCCACCCATAACTTTCCATTTGTTCAACTGCTGCTCCATACAAGTTCACCATTAAACTCGACCATGGAAGAAGACTTCCTGAAAATACACTGACATCAAATAAATTACATTTAAGGGCTATAATGTAGGACTACCATTTTTTAAGAAAATGTTTGTTCTATTGATAGAAAACATAAGAAAAACATGCTTGAAAAAACTATTCATTTTAGGCTTTAATTTATAGGGTTAAATGCTGTAGGGCCGTGGTTTGAAGTGGTGGGTTGTGGCCAAAGAGTGAACCGCAGGCCAATTCGGAGTGGATTGTCAGTGTGTGTGTGTCGATTTCCAGACAAATATCCAGTACAGTGTTTTTAGTGATTAGCTTCATAGAGAGAGGAAGCTAGCTAGCTCCATACATGTCACATGACCGAACACAAGTATGACAATTCTTGTGCTTTTCAATCAGTTTAATAAGTTTTACATATCTAAACAGGGACTGTGATAATAAAGACAAAACATTCCAGAGTAAAGGATAAAGGCTAAACATGACATAACATGCCATGCCAAAAAAACCCAACTCTCTTTTCTTTATTTGTTTTCAGCAAATACACAAGCCTAAATATTTTGCTGTCCTGCTACTGCGGTCTAGAAAACCAGAGCTTTGGAGACCTGCATTAACTGTCTAGTTGCTGCAAATGCTTTTTATTTCATTTGACTTGTAAGCCACTATTGCACTTTGCTTATTTTGTGTTTCAATAGTGCATGGTGGACTATATTTGATTTGAGCTAGTCAACAACTGCACTCCTGGCTGGCCTTGAAGGGCCTTCCATCCCTGAGACCCTTCCTATGATTTCTTCCATTTTTCCCACATTTTGACTTTTTTTTTGACTTTTTTTTTCTTGTCATCTATGAAGGTTTGGGGGTATCATTTTTGTTTTCTGTAAATTGTGGGTCTGTAAAGCCCTTTGAGACTGTGGCAGTGACTAATGACTCCCATCCCAGTAAAACTGAACTTGTATTTACTGTACTTTTCATTTCATGGCATCTAACTGAATGGCTGTGAAGTTAGTCTATGCGACTGTGACTTAATGATTACAGACAAGTTCACTGCTTTAGTGCAGCCCATTTACAGAGAAACAAAACAGTGAATGTTAAGATAACAGGATTCATTTGCAATACATCAAAAAGAGTACTAGTATAAAAAAACTGTGATATTATCATGACTCTAGCAGAGTGGTAATACAACAAGAGGCAATTCCCATCCCTACTCTCCATGCCTGCCACCACTGTAATCTCAGCAGACAGAGCTGCAGCACAAGGCGAGAACGGGACTGACCTTGAGCCGGCGGACCATCTCCTCTTTGGAGATCTTGTCGGAGATCTCCTTGACCCCCGGGGGGTATGTCACCTTCCCATCTGCGGCTCGAGCTTTAGAGTGAGCCATCCTCTTAGCTCTCTACTGCCTGAGGAGAGAAAGATACAATAACATTACAAACTCAAAATAGGAGAATGAGTGGGAGACAGTGAAACACAGAGAGAGAGGGAGGTGAAGAGAGAGAGGTACTACAAACCTCTTTGCAGAATTGTTCTACTTCAACTTCTAAGAGAAAAAAAAAGTGCATCATCACCTGTTCTGAACCCCGAGGCAAACCTTTTAAAGACTTCAAAGCTCCGAAGCAGCCTGCGATAGAGGAGCCTCTGAAATATTCAGTGAGGTATTCACAGCAAGGTAATGGCATTCTACAAGATGAATTTAGGATGGGAATGCTGCATTCTGTGAGCAGAGAGGCTGGTTTCACTGCAAGCTGCTGTTGGCTTTGTGCTCCACATTTCATTACCACAGCCTTGGCCTAACAGGGATAACACCCAATTCATGGTTAGGGCATTCGCATGAAGTAAAATGTGCTTTGACTCCCAATTTAATGCATTGCCCATGGCCAGGTCAGTTACACTGCACTTTTAAAATTTACACTGCTGTTAAACTGGTCTCACCTTGCCATTGTTGTCTGGCCAGTGGCCATGAAAGATATTTAAAAAAGGTAGAAATACAGCCCAGGAATCTGACCTTTTCTACTTTCTGCTTACTTTTCCCCTTCACTGTCAGACAAACTGAGCCTAGTTGATGCTTGGTGTGGAACACAAAAACTCTGTGTGGTCTCTGTGGTCAAAATTATGTAGTTGCAGTCGAAATGACTAAGTGCTTTGGCTGAATGTCAGAGCTGTGTGTGAGGTCACACACACCACCTGAGATTTAAAGTCAACAAGGATGTACATGTGCCCATTGCCCATTAGGACTGGCCGAACAAAGAGGGAATAAACCAGTGGCTGATTCCAATCAGCTGTTATGATTATTGCACTTGGAGCACCTGGTTTGCATGATTTGCTTGCAGTGCCATCAAAGCACTGGTGTTTTCAGATCCATGGTCATGGTGACAGTGCAAGAAACGTATCACCCACTTTTTGAAAGGAATCAAAGTCACAAATGCTCTGCAATTTGGTCAAAGCACATAATGTCAGTGATATGGCTGGGCAAATTTTTAGGGCGCCATGTTAAGTATGTACATTGTGCTAATTCTGTTGTAATGAATTGGAATAGGAATTTAAAATTCAATTATTTTGACTCAGTCTGTTATCCAATTTATCATTTAATATGTTTTATATTTTATTGGTCTACCCAAGTGGTATACAGTAGGGTATATTTAAGTTATATTCATACAGTATCAATTTACTCTGTAGATCACTGTAATGTAGTGTGATAAAAGTGACCGGTGTACTGTGTGATACTTATTGCATTGATTGCCCTTGCTAATACCCAACCATAATCAGTTGTGTATGGCGTATGAAATTATCACCCACCGCTCACTGAATATGGATTATTAGGCACTGAGCAGCAGCTTGTAAAATTGATTCGGCCCCCCAGCAACTGTGGGTGATGAACAAAGTTGGCTAAAAGTGGGCAAAATGAATAAATAACTAACTAGAAAAATGTACAACATTCCTACATTGGTGCTTACGTTCCACCCATACAATTTGAATTAGAGAAGAACAGACTTATAGCAGGCCATTCAGAGAAGCAGCCATCTTCATTTGAATCACTGCCATTGCAAAGCGCTTTAGCAGGCTAACTCTTTCGTATTTTAGGCGGTGGTCGACATTAACATTTATTCACTACTTTCAGTGAGCAGGTGGCACAACGGCTTCTCAGTTCTCAAGAGAGTGTGTGACATACCTTACTGCGCTGTATGTGTGCTGTCACTGAATCAACTAACCACAAACAATGTTTTATTTTGAACTAGCCAAATAACCACAGCAAACACTTCAGTGACCGTTCTACTCCGATGCAAGTTCTACGGTTCTAATCATCTGTTTACACCCAATATGCTGATTTTTCTCCATGGCCGCTCACAGGTACCCACAGAGCAACATCTCTCAAAAGCAAATCATTCTGACATGAAATCTTGTTACCAAGAAAAACAATAAATAGTGCTCCCCATTACTGCTCCTGGGTACCGTGCTTAGCGACGTGGTAATGTTAGTAATAAATTGCTTTGATATAAAATTTTGTTACCAGGGAAAACATAACAAGGGCGGCCTCACCACCCACTATGTCAGTTTGACTTGTCTACCCTGCGGCTTGATAAGACTGTCAAACTGGAAGCTGAATGCAGAGAAATATTATTAGAGCTTAGCGGCTGGCAGACAGAAAGTAAGGAAGGTGGTGCATTACAACGAGCGAGGGAGGAGACACAGAGGCTGAAGATAAAAAAAGTGATGTTTCAGTGAGCGGGGCGGCACGATGAACAAGGCAAGACTTTAATCATATTTAGAGCAGGTCAGTTAGGTGCCCTCATGAAAAAGGATATAATGGTTCAATCACTGTCTTGACGAATTGATTCTGAATTATGCTGATTTGAATAAATCGATCAGCTAAAAAGAAACTGACAGAATGAATGGTGCAACTGCCGGCCTGAATTGAGATGACAAGCTCTGAATCAATTTATTGTTGATTCTTAGGAAAAATATACCAAACTCTTGTACGGTAAATGCTGCAACGTGCAAGTTGCTGCACAGGGCGACTTCCTGTTACACCAGGTGCAAGTCACAACAACATAGCAACATGGCTAACGCAGGCACAGGATTTTGAGTTGCAGTGAAACCTAAAATCCAAAGTCTGGGAAAACGTTGACTTTTAGAAGAGACGCAATGGGGTCCATAACGATCTCTACCCATTTCATTTATAAACACTGGACCATGCATGATGTACTTCCACAAATGAATGAGTGGCACAGTGGAGAAAATAAGTAAATAAAATTTGTTTCACTTGTTTTTAAAATAACTGTTAAAACAATTCTGTTGTCAAATACTTGCTTTACATTTCAGAGGAAAAGAAGCATTTTTTAACTCATGGCACTTGAGTCAATTGGTTCACAAAATTTTACTCATGAACGTATTAGTTAATTTAAGCCATGTTGTCTTATTGCCAATATAATCTACTTTCAGTGTTCCACTATCATCAACAAAATTACAGACTATAATGTAAAGAGTACAACAGGCACACTGGCTGGTTAATCAAACAGTTAATTTCCCAATTCCCATTCCATGTGTGCATACCAATTTCCTGCATACTTCAAAAGATTTTTTTCCAAACTAATTTTCTGATTAGATGTGAGGATTTTGGTTGGGGTGCAATTTGATTCACACCTAGAAACTGAACTGTGTAGGCAGTAATAAAGATAAAGGTCACTCTTAATGGGGGAAAGGGGGATCACAATTATGTGAAACAACATGAATTGCTGATCATTATCCAGGAAAACGAGCAGGAGGTCAGAATACTTCATAGCTTTAAATATCAAATTTTGCGGACCTGGGCAATGTTTGGATGAAAAACGGTTTACTGGTAACTATGTGAAAAAAAAAAGACTCAAGGCACTCCAAGAATTTCTAAAAAAGCCTTTAGCTATTGCTTTTGGCTGCCCATTATTCTAATTTATATTCGATTTATAATTATATTTCAACCTCTTTGCCCTCATCAGGCTTTCCGATTTTTGGAGTGCCTTTGATCTCGCTTTCTTCACTATATCAGCATCCAATTCTATTTATGCCCTCAACAGTGTTTAACAGTTCCAGCTCCCTCTCCTAGAAAATATGTTTAATGTCGTTTCTGGGGTGGAAAAAGCTGATTGTAAGCTTATGTAACTCAGTGTTCTGCAGAGATGATGTGCAGCTGTGAATTTAAAGCACCACTTGGTTCAATTTTTGATTTAGAGGTGATCACTTCAACAAAAGGTCCCATTTCTAACAAGAGCTCCCACAGACAAACCTATTATGCTCTGCTGTTAACTGCTGCATGCCAGAGCGATGAAAGTGTAACACCATTTATGGTGTCCTTACTTCATCTTGGTTTTACTCTGCTGTGCTACTTTTTTCAGACTTCAAACTGATACTTTGCATTTCAATCAAAGTCTGTATGCAACGTTAGCACTAGCATTTAATTATTCAGCTTTCATATATTAAACTAGACAACAGCAAACATGTCGCACGCCATGAATGACACCCTTTGAGACAAATTGGCAACAAATGCCACCGCATTTCGACCTGCAGCACTCCCTCCTTGTCGGTGTAATTTGATAATCATCAAGACAATCTGTCTTGATGATTAAAAAATGTTTTCTCAAACATTTTCTCCACACTTTCTCAAAATGTGATCACTTGTGCCTGAGTGACTGTGCATGACAGATGAATAGACAGACAGCAAAAACAAATGGGTAACAGACACAGATCCAGAGCCCTCCTCCAGTTTTCATCATGGAAGACAAGAGACAATCTGGAATTTAGAAATCTTGTATTCAGAACCATGGTGTTGAAGCTGCACTAACTACTACTACTACTACTACTACTACTACTACTACTACTAACTACAAAGCAAATTCTGGTCAATTCTGAGTGTGGATAAGCTGTGCCAGTAAGTAAATAATTTAAAATACCCAAATCGGCTGACAAAAAGTGGAATCCATCAGCCTCTGCGGTCACCTGGCGTATAAAAAGTTAGTTTCCTGCCCTGCTTCCAACATTCCAACCCAAAACAACCAGCAATCCCAGACTTAGCAAAACAAGGCTCTACTACACTGAATGCACACTGTAACTAAAAAACACTGAATGAATGAAATGAACAGGTAGGACAGCTTCACTAACTAATGCCCTGTTTCTTACTTCTCTTAAGTGATGTTGCGATTGTCAGTGAAGGAGAATTTATTGTTATGAAACAGTCTGGGTCACTAGGTCTGCCGCCTGTTTGCTGCATTTTTTTGATTTAGAGAGGCCAGACGGCAATACTGAATTTTGAATCGCAACCAAACATTTTTCCGCAGCTGTACTTGAGTTCTAATAAACACACGCACACCACACATACACACACCACATGCACGTCAATAGGCACAAATGAACACACTGGACACTGGCAGGCGGCCAAATTGCTCTGTTCTGACCTTCTTTCCACCCCGCAGCTGCTGCCAAAGACGAGTTCAATCTCTCCCTCAGCCTGTCGCAGAGACACACAGAAAGCACTCGCAGCCAATCAGAATGAAGTATTTGTCAACCTGGGGTTCTGTCTGAGTGCCATCCAGCAGGGAATATTTCACTTTGAATAAGAGACAGCTGTAAATAATGATACACAGGCGCACTTTAGCCGACATTAAATTTGCACAACATGGACTACCTTGAGCTCATTCCTGGTTTATCACAGTCAAACACATTTATCCCCCAGTGAGTTTTCTCTCTGCCTGCTGCTTCTGCTCTCCCCCTGCGGTACCTGGTAGACATGTACACAGCAGCCGGCCTAACCTAATCTGAACTTTGACCCAGCTATCCATGGGTGTCTCTGTGGGCAATCATGGGGGAGAGGGGGACAGTGACAGCGAAATGAGAGAGAGAGAACTGGGCACCAGCTGGTTATAGGGCTGAACTCACTGACCTCACATCCATGTGCACAGTCAAACACACACAAACACCAAGAGGAAAAAAAAAAAAAGCTGAACAGGAAAGCACTGTCAAGGGTTAAGGGCAAATATCTTCAAACTTCATGCACAAACTTCGCTTAAATGGAGCTTTCTCTGCCAAATCTCACCCCGTGGAAACTGGCCAGAAACAACTAGGAAGTAGAGAAGAGGGGATTGAAGTGAAACCAGCAGGAAAAAAAGAATGAGAAAACAGAGTTGGAGTAAACCTCCAAGAAAGCCACTCTGCCAGGGAAGCCATATGTAATTCCGTCCACAAACAGACACGCTGCTGAATTACATAGTCCGGACTTTTTGGCAACGCAAGCACATTTTCTTTCCTCTACATTAATTAAAAGCCAGCACATCACAACAGAAAAAAATAAATATACAGACTACCACCAAGGCTAGGTAAAATATGAATTCCAGCAAACATAATTCATCTCAATTTCCCTCAAAATGCAAACAAGCTAGAGTGCTGCCATCTGTACTGCGACCAAAACAAGGAGGGACATTTAACCAAAACCAAAAATTACCCCCCAAACCACCACTGCTGCACAGTGGTTACAAAGGAAACAATCCATATGGCTCCATGTGCTGCTGTTTTGACCAGCGAGCAAGAAAGAAAACATGGGAGCTTCCTGAAAAACACCAATTTCAGAGATTCCCCAAGCCAGAGAAGATAGCACTTACAGCAATGATAACATGAAATCACTAGAAATGCAAAAGATAGCATATAAAAGTCCCGCAGCTAAATCCAAGCAATTATGGTTTATACAACACAGTCCTATCAAGCAGACTCAAACGTGATATTTTAGGAAAACGGTTCAACACCATTGTTTTGCATTGCTACGGGTTACATATTCTTGTCAGGAACCGCAGCCGTGTCAAAGTGCTTTCTGATGGACATTTTATCTGTGATCCAGTGAAGAAATGTGCTGAGCGGCAGGGACATGTTTCAAGTCCAACAACCACAAGCCGATAGATGTCAAAGCAAACCACTGAAGCACCGCCAACACAGGCTGCTGGCTTAAATCGCCGTTGGTGGAAATCATGTATCAAATGTTTCTGTAAAAATCCCACGTCCTGTCTCTCTATCGAGGTTTCTACAAATGCGACCTTTTTGCTTATAGCCTTTTGTTATTACGGTAATAAATATGCAATAGCGGTGGTGTGCTGCTTTCAACAACCATACTATACAGCCTTATCGGCGGGGAAAAGTGTGATAGAGCGGATCCCTTCATAATTCATTGGTTAGCTAATACCGAGTAACATTAAACAACCGACCAGCCGATCATTTGTGGCATGAACACAATTCTGCCCAAAACAATGCGCCTTCAGAAGTGGCTCATACTCGTAACGGTAAACGAGGATAATTTGAGCATAACGTCTATGAAACCGGGGGGTTATTACCAACATTATTCATACAGTAACACACATAGCTAGTTATGTTTGGAAAATAATTTTGTGAATGAACGTGCGCATTGTTGTGACACAGAAGCTTGTCAAGGCCATACACAGTGGTGTAGTCTGGACTGCCTTGTTGCTGTAATGTTGACCGTGGCTAATCTAACGTTAGTTAGCTGCTGTTAGCTAGCCAGCTAGCTAGCTAGAGAGCACATCTTGCTAGCCGTTGCACTGGATAGGGCTACCGAGCTAACGCTAACAGCAGCAATCACGGTGCCAGAGGGCGGTACGCTACCACACATAATAAACCACCATAACAATATTGTAATTAATTCTCTGATTCCAACCTTGCAAGCACTTCCAGATACTGTTTCCCGGTGCTGCTGGGAAGCTTAGCCTTGCAAATAGGCTAGCACTACACTAGCTAACCATTTTGCGCCGCACCACCCGGTCAACCAGCGCTGTGAATCTGACACGGCTACCCGAGACACAGGAGAGGAAGGCGGGCTGCGCTCTCCCTACCAGCGCTGGAAACCTGGCGCCTCCGCAGCTACATCTAGGGTTTGATACAGCCATTTGCAGCAGCACCTGAAAATATCAGTACATTAAGATCAAATGGGAATTATTTGTCGGTGCAATCGCATACCTGTTAGGGTGAATTGTGATCAATTGCGTCCTCTTCTGCAGCTCTCTTCCCCCTCCTAGCTCCAAAATGGCGCCAATATGTATAGATTCAGTGCCCATGGGTAAAAAGCGAACCATGGGTGCGCAGCGCCACCTATAGTGTTAGCGCATCCAAACTCTCAACAGGCCCAGTGCTGCACTCACGCGATCCTCTCAATATCTGAATTTGGAGATATTATTTATTTAAATATTATTTTTTTTAAATAAGCGACGCAGGGACATTTGCCCTTCATCGGTACATTAAAAAAGAGAACATTTGTATATAACTGGTGTATTAATTATCCTGATTTAGTCATGCGAAAATGTGTGAAAGTAGAGGTTAAACAGATGATGAATAGAAAGGTAATTCACAGCTAACTGTTAACGCAGAATGCCAACTTATAAATAGGATTATAATATAATGTTATTATAAAAATATCACTTATTTCCACGAGTTGTTAACGCCGCCCTCACGCTCTTCGACCAACACAGTTTAGCGATTCGCGGGTGCTGTGAAATATTTCCGACAGCACTAGAAGGCAACATACACAGAGCCATAATACAAGTGACATCATACATAAAGATCTCATAAATAAGACAGAGCACCACAAAAAAATGCGCCCTAATAAGCTGTTCCTTCTGACCAAGCCTTCACTGCTTCATAGCTTAAATCAGGGATTCCACAACATTTTTATGTCAAGAACCCAGAAACAGATGAAACTATTTGATAAGATGTCTAACCATGAGTCCTATCTGAAAACACTGCTGTTGTTCATATGATTTCCGATGTAATTACAAAACTGTCTCTAGACTGGTACAAACTACAGCTAAGACAGTGAAATTTCTCACTTACACAGCCATTCTCCTCTTGTGTTCACCTGAAGTAATTTTGAAATGGAACTAACTCTCATTTCCTTTGGCCAGCATACAGCAATAAACTTCATGCAGCATTTTGATACACGAGTGTCCCTAAATTCACAGTACATGTTAAAATATTATGCTTTCATTGTTAATTATTTTGTGGATGTGCAGGAGCCTGATGGAGACAAAATTCACTGTAGCAGAAGCAATGAAATAGTAAGCGATCAAAGCACTGCAGACACTTTCATTAGCCTGCATTTTAATTCGCTCACTTGCTTCTGAATATGTTTTACGACTGCTCTTATTTCAGAGATACCCCGCTACTGTAAATGTTTTTTATGATTTTTAAAAATGTATTATTTTCTTATCATTAAACATTTTTATTATGTCAGTGAGCTTTTACTAGTGCAGCAAGGTCTGATTTATCAGCTGATGTATAAATTGTATTCAGATTATACGACCTTGCACACTTGTTTACTATTACTGTGCCCACTAGATTTGACTGTATTGAATAGGAAGTACTGCAAAAGGCCCTACGACCAACACACACTCAAGCATGCAGGTTGTCTTTTGCATGAAAATCACAACAAAGGCTGGTTAGTCCTCCCCAAAGACTAACTGCTTCATGGTTTATCTCGAGGTGGATGCCATGCATTCAAAAACAAGGGCTGAGGAAGGCTGAGTGCAAATCTGAACATTACATTACTTTAAGCCTTATATCAGCGATAACCCGTTTCAAATATCATAATATTTCATTTAAAGTAATCTTGAATGTCACAGTGTAATCGGTTGCAGATTAGATGTACTGTAGGTGGTATGACTGTCATATATTTCCTGTTTGAAATGGGGATGGATGTATGGATGACAGTAATTTTTACAAACTCACTATCTTGATCAGTGTATTCTCAGTTACTGTTGGATTAAGCTGATTTTAGGAAGACAGATTAGTGCTATCAGCCACTGAATTTCTCCCATATTTCCCCCACTCACCCATTTCAAATTGCACAGAAAAACACATACTAATCATACTTAACCCTTAATATGGAAATCAATATAATGCAAATGCTTTTTGCATGATAGGGCCTACTACAACACTGAAAATTATTTTTTTTAATATACTTTATGGCATTTTGCTATCTAACTGCTGCTTTCTGTAGAAAAGTAGGCCTACTTTATGATTTTTTTTAATCTAGCTTCATTAAATTGGGTGTTATATGTTTAGTCTCCTTTTAAAATTCCACTCAGGATTTATAGTGGGATTTAAGCTCAGGATATCCAGGGTTGCTCCAATAAAGCTGACGCCTCTGCTCTTAATTAACCAATCAGCGATTCCAGAAGGCAACTTTACACAGCTCAGTGCCTATAAATCAGAGTGGACACACACGCCGCCTGTTTTGATGGCTCCACGATGGAGGGGTTCGTGTCCACGGTTTTACCATACAATGCCAGTGGCAACCCGGCCTGCGGTCCCTACCTCCATGGCAGCAGCTGGGCCAAGAGAGAGGGCCGCTTCATGACCCCCCAGGGCCTCAATTACCTGGAGCTCTGCAAGGCCATCCTGTCCCAAGTCAACCCTGCCGTGTCCACCAAAGCCTCGAAAGCAAACACCAAAGAGTGCGGCGTGCAAGTGAACGCAAAAGTGGAGAAAACCATCCAGTGCTCGCTTGGCCCCAAAACGCTGTTCTCCCGGGATGACGAAAACCCGGCCTCGTTCAAGTCCCCGAAAAGCCTGGATTCATCCATGTCACACGGGAAGGCGCGGTGCAACACACCGGTGGACCGCATGCGGTTCTTGCGGCCCGTTTCGATCTACTCTCCGGTGTTTGATCGCAGAATCTGTCTGAGGAAAGTTGATGATGACGAGGAGAGTGACGCTCAAGATGAAGCCGCCGAGAAACCTGAGCGCGACAGCGACTCGGAGGCGGATCAAGCCGCGCTAAAGGAGTTAAATGCGCCCCCACATCGGGCACCAAGGGGGTCCAACTTTCAGGTGCGTTTATTGGCCACAGGATCTCTGCTACCCAAAGGAGCCTGTAGGGGCCTGTAGGGATCCAGCTGGGGAAGTTAACTCTGATGTTTTATATCCACTTGCAGTTAGGTTTGCAGGAGAGAATATATGACTATTTTGATCAGAGGTTTAATATATTAAACTCCTTAATTTACAATGTGTCTGGTTCAAAGTGCATTTACACAAATTTTATAGAGCAGGTTTAAAGGCCCCATCTTGTTTGGTTCCCAAATGAAATACTCCATTCAACATGCCATACTCAACACCCTCTTGTCTTTTCTATGCCCAGTGCCATTACGAAAAAGTGAAGTGTAACTGTTTTTTGTTTTTGTTTGTTTTTGGTAGTTTCTGGAGCAGAGGTATGGCTTTTTCCACTGCAGAAAATGCAACATCCGGTGGGAGAGTGCTTATGTGTGGTGCATCTCTGGAACCAGTAAGGTAATTGTCCGTTATATAGGCTACTGTAACAAAAGATAAATGTATTGCTGAAACTTGATATCAGATTATGCATGCATACAAATATCAAATGCTGCTGTGACATCACCCCCTCCTCCCCACTGTATCAGGTGTACTACAGGCAGCTCTGCCGGAAGTGTCAGGTGGGGCTCAACCCCTACAAAGTGGAGTCCGTTCTCTGCAAGGTGTGTTTACTTTTCTTGTCTTCGTCCTGTAGACAACTGTACCACCCTTGATTGTTGTTGGTGATTGGATGGATTCAGTATTGTATTTCATCTGATACAATACCATATGTGTATGTTTACTCAAATATGACAATCTGCAGATCATGTCACAGTGTTACTCCAATGCTTGGAGAGCGTTGTTTCCCATTCGGAATGGTAAAATTGAGTCTTTAATTGAATGAGGTCTCTGAGGCTTGATCAGTTTCTCAAACTTTGGTATCCTTGCTGAGGAATCCGCATTTGGTCTCTTAGTTCACTGACTTTCTTGCTCCTGTGTTCTTCCATTCCCCTGCTGTCTCAGGCCTGCTCCAAGACCTCCTGCTGCTGTGAGAAGACGCAGAGGCACATAAACATGAGGCGGCCTCACCGCCAGGACCTGTGCTGTCGCTGCAAGGGCATGAAACTGTCCTGCGACGCCACCTATAGCTTCAAATACATCATCTGAGTGGGGATTTTTAAGCCGGCCAGAATGTTTGCTTTGGAATTAATCATCCCCTATAATTCATGCAGATGTGATGGCTTTTGCTATCAAAGTTGGGCCATGTTGCTTGTGTCTGATGTACCTATATCACAGGTGGAAGTTGCCTCCAGTAACAAACTGGCTGAGACTGAGCCACGACTTGAGTGGTGAATCTCTTTTGGGTGTTTACTGGTGCTTAGCAAAAAAAATTAAACTATTTTTGTAAATAAAAATAAGGATTAAATATTTTGCAGCAAACCTTGCTCTGTTCTTTGTTTACGTTATGCTGAAGTTGAACTCATTAACAATGTGCTCTTTTGATGAACAAGTCAAAGGAGTGGGGACCCACATCCATTTTTTACAGAAATGCCCCACGGCACCGGTTAACCTGAGCCATATTTAACACGGCCTGTATTCTGTCATTTCAAACACAAATGTATTAACGGGTCAGAATGGTGTCTTGGTCTAGATAACCAAAATTACAAAATCAGCGTTTGAGTCACAACTCACAGCTAGTCTTGTGTGCACAGGACTTCTGGTTAGTCGAACTATAAGCCTTGAGTTTTAAGGATGTTGGTAAGCGTCTACTCAAGCCAAGAAAAAAAAATACAAATGAAATGCACAAGATGTCATTCTGATATGTCTTTTACTTTTGACACAGACTTGTACAGAGCATCAACTCAAAACAACTTCACTAAGGCTGTAAAAGTATTTACAAGGTGAAAAAACAACTACAGTCTTCATCTAAAAAGCTTTAAAAATGTGCAATTTCTTATTTGGCATGCACACACATTCTCCCACACATAGAAAAACAAACAAAAAAAGGAAACATACCCGCATGAGCTTAAAGCTCCCTTTTGTACCTCATACAAACGTATCTTTCAGATAAAATATGATTTTTGTTAATAAATATTTCAAACACTTCATACAGTACAACAGAAGATGCATGCATGGCAGTTTAAATGTTTGAACTGAGAGAACAAACATCAATATAAAAACTAAGTTGAATGAGTGTTGATTTATAGTTGATCAGATATAAATAGGCAAAAGATATTTATACAGCAAGGGGCAAATACCGCTGGAGAGGAATCACAAAAGGGGCTGACGATAGGAAGTGTTCGACTTCAGAACAGTAGTAGCACAAGTTTTGTTTTGAACATCAACAATGAGTGCTGAATGTCAGCATTTCCCTTACGTGTATCAGTACCTACAAACCACACATTAACATATGCTACAGTGTACAGTGGTAACATGACCGTTGTGTGCCATAATCATCAACATGATACACAGAGAAAGACTAAATATTTGAGTGTATACATGCACTATCCTCTTGGCATGTGAACACATCAGGTCAACATGTTACAGTGTAGGACAGTGACAGATATACAGTATGTACACTCACTAATATGATGCTACAGCTAGCCACACAGAAGAGTGTACACCTTGCACAGATAATGGCGTGACTCGAGTGTATCAATGTTTACGACAGTAGTCTACAGACGAGCTGGCTCACTGATACACAAGCGTTTCAGTATATAAACGAGCGAAAGGACAGCACAAACTACGCTTGAATGTTCTGCATCCGCTCTTTGTCAGTCAATCTGTCTTTCAGTCAGTCAGGAGTAGCCTACTCAGAGAGTTGTAGGGTGCGAAAGGGACGCTAGTACAGTAGAAAGCATTCAACTGGGTCATGCATTGCACAATTTCCCTCAAAAGAGGTTTCAAACAGTGGACACACAATGGAGAGAAAAGTAATTCCAGCTTTTGGCTTTTCCTTCTCCGTGGAAGTGACAGCCTTTTCTCTCACAGTAACAAAACAAACAGTAATAATCCCTCCCTAATGGAACTTCTTTTTTTTTTTTTTTATCTACTAACAAAACTCCATTTAGTGCAATAGCGAAAACTTCACCGGCAATGTTAGATCATATCACGGCGAGTTCCCTCACTCTGTTTCTTGTGGTAACACTGGCTGGCTGTGTTCTTCCCACAGGAGGCAGTAACAGCCATCGAGTTCAGTCTTGCCTTCAGTTCATTTGGGAAGCAAGTTTGAATCGAAGCCAAGTGCTCTCATAGGTCCTCAGGTGTGGAACAGATCAGATGCTGAGCGATGACCGTCAAGCAGAACATAACTAGGAGCAGATCTGTTACACAGCAGCTAACACTAAAGTAGAATCACATCAGGTCATCTTCATCAGAAGGTAACAGCGTCTAGTAAACAGTGAGTCCAATCATACGTCCCTTTATCTCTGGGATATGACTCACTGCTCTTAAAAAGTCAATCATCCAGGCTCCGGGTAGCTCTAGGATGCCATCTTCTCTTACTACGGTATTTGGATCAGCAGGTTAGTTAGGAAAAGTTGCAATCAGGTGTTTGGATCCACAGACGTCTCAGGTCTGTAGGGCCCTCAGGTTCTGCTAATGTACACGTTCAGCCTCTCAGGTCTGAACGTCTGAAGGTTCGTTATTCAGGAGCCCCCCTACTTTAAATAGGGGCAGAACGGTGTGTCCCACCTTATCCAGGTAGCGAGATAGGGGTGTAGCCTCACCGAGGTAGCAACAACAACCCCATCCTGCAGCCTCTCCTTGGTCAGGGGGACAGG
>OMLB01018453.1:0-17213 GCA_900302555.1 Myripristis jacobus | reverse complement strand
TGTCAGCACACAGTATATGCCCATACACTGCTGTTCCTGAATTTCAACATCGATTTTCCAAATTGATGAAAAATGGGTAGGTGAGCAAGCCCACTGAGCGTATAAATCAAGTGATTGAACAATTGAGAAAATAATAACACTAGCCATGTTGCTGTAAAACATACAAATTACTTGCAAATGAATAATTAAATGTTGCAAAAATAGAAAGAAAAAAGAAAGAAACATTGGATTAAGTTACAGTTAACATCTGTTTCGGCCAATGAGGCATGGCGTCCTGTGTGTGAGAATGATGATGTGAAGTGATTAGGAGGAACCAATACCTGCACCTGATGATGTCATCTGCCATGACAGGTGCTTTGTCTGAGTTCAAAAGTCAAACAACAACTGGTCATGTGGTTAAAACCTATGTCCTGTTTTTATTTGGCAAATGCATTTCCATTGCAAATGATCACATTTGTTTTTTCCGAAGGAAAGGTTTATCTACCTCAAGTGAGCACAAAAACTTTGTCACATTTTTGAGATTTTATTGAGTCTTTGCCTTTTCCATCAAGCAGTTTTATTCAATAAGACAAAATGTGCATAACAAAATGGGTTGATGGGAACATTTACTGCCAGTGAAATCTGTAACTCTGTGTGTGTGATCAAACTTACTCATTTTTGACGAAGGCATACTTGTTGATGGTTTCAATGACATCTTTGAAGAGGATCTTGGAGGTGAGGGTGTAGCCATGATGGACAATGGGCTCACCGTCCTGCCCATCCCAGCAGTCCACTATGGTAATGGAAAAAACATACCACCATGAACAAAATTCTGAGTAAAGTTCAGTTCATTTCTCTTCATTTGTAATTTTGGCAGGTGATTTCTTTTGTCATTTTCTTGTCATTTTTATTTATATTTGTGCTTTTTTGTAATTTATGGTAAATATCTTGTATTTTAAATATCTAAATATAATAGTCATGAATATAGTCTTTTTTTTTTCAAAAATCATCAAGTCGCAAATGTATGAGAAAAAACTACATTAAAAATAGTTTCACTTCTACGGTGGGATTTAGTAAACTGGTGAACTTAGCCCAGAGTCACAATATTCTACTAATATTCACATTGCATCTGGATTCTGAAGAGACATTCCCGTGACAATATTGTGATTCTGGGCTAAAATTGTTACTTAATCCCACTGCAAAGTAGAATTTGATGAGGTCATCAACTGCAGGCCTGATACATGGTGGGCAACAGCGTAGACCTGCAGTGTGACGCTGATCCAACCGTGCAAAGTCAAGCCATGCGCTTCTTTTAAGTATAAGAAAGATAAGTATAAGAAAAGGTAGGAGTTTTTCTCTCATAAATTCATGACTTTATAATCATAGAGTCTCTTCTAGTAGATTCATGACTTTAATCTCGGCAATTCTGTAACACTTATATATGAGTATGCTCAAGTCTGCATGTTTGTGCTAACCTTCCACACAACGGCAGCCAGCCTGCAGCACCCAGGCGTACATGTCCACCCTGGATTGTGACATGAGCTGGTCGCCCATCAGATAAGTGTTATGGGAGGAAGCAATGAAGTAGTTGCACAGTGGCTGGCTCATGTCCTGATGGACTTCGTAGTGCTCTGGGTTGAAAATGTCCCCTGCTGGGCTGCGCATGTAGTTGGTAAAACCTGGAACAAGAGGCGACATATTTCTATTTCCACTGGGATGGCGTCTAATTTAATTATTTATTCCCGTAGCTGGAAAGGATTTGCTTAAGAAAAGTGTGATCTTTATTTTCTTACTAATTGTCGAGTGCTCATGCATGTCTGCAGGTGTGTGTCACAGCAAATATGTAGTAACAGGTGAAATCTGTGTCAACTAGCCCAATAAGCCAAGGGACTATTCAGCCTCAGTGCAGGCACATTTTAACGTGACAACTGATCATAATGAAAGACTTAGTGGGACAGACTTGAAGACCAGCCCTTTTTTTCAGAACTCTCAAAAGCTAGTCGTATGGCCTTGGAGCTGGAAACTGGACACTGGATGGGCAGTATAGACATATTGGCAATAAGACCTGCAATGTTTTGCAGAATAATATATTCTAATAATAAAGCATAAACAAGATTCACCCTGTGTTTGTAGATACATTTGGTTGAACAAAATACTGTGCCTTTTATATCTCAATGACCTCCTGCAAACCATGAATCAATAGCAACAAGGGACCTGGATTGCTACCACCTCACACTTCAATATATTACAATCAGTTAATAAGGACAAAGACAAAGACTGTTAAGTAAGGAACTATGGATTCTAAACGGCAAAAATGAGTATCTAGATAATGGAAATAGACAATTTCAACAGGTATGTATGGGCCTGTCCAACAAAAATCAATTGCTATAACAGCTAGAGAGGGACAGTTCACCCATTTTGAAAAATCTGATATTATCTCACTTCCCTGCTAGCTGTTATGTAGGACAGCAGTGGCGCTAACTTCCTCTCATTGTTACTTTTATCATATCTCGGTGTCACATGGTTGGCTTTAGGCAATAAAACCACTTGGTTAAGGTTAGGGAAAGGCTAGGTTTAGGTGACAAAACCACTTGGTTAAGGTTAAAGAAAGGTTACATTCAGGCATAAAACCTGGGTCAAAGTCCTGTGACTTACACAGCTGCAATCCACCCCGACCCGTTTAACAGACTCTCTCACTCTTCATACTATCGTAGCATACTCTGCATCTAGTAAAGCCAAAGGGTGTCTTTGGCTTCTAAAGGGTGCCTTTTGCACACAATGCCGAATGGTGCATTTTGGCATTGGTATCATGCAGAACGCTGTTACCAAGCTGCGGTATTTGATGCCCTGGGAGTGAGAATGGGTTGAAATAACAGCTAGGGGGGAAGTGAAATATCAACTATCTGTCTCTTTAAAATTGAAAGACAATTCCTTTAACAAAAAGTACATTATGTGGTTAGCACACAATAGATAGATTACTTTTATGTCATTGTACAGAACATACAATGAAAATCAGTTGCATTCAAGACTGGACTCTTATTACAGAATAAATAAAAGCACACAATGTACAGATTTTACAAAATTACATTAAAAATGCCATCTTAATCCTAAAATGGCAAGATAATCAAAATGTAAGGTGGTTCATTTTCAAGTGTCCAAGCATATAAATGTAGATCATGTGTGGTAAATGGGGCTGAGGCAAAAAGGGTCCTTCAAAGAGCACTTACCATCAATACCCAGAACCCCATGCTTCTGGTTTTCAGAGCATGGCTCAAATTTGTTGATAATCTCCAGACAATGGTCCTTGGTCACCTTGGTCATCTACATACAACGATATAAAGTTATAAAGTTCATCAAATATTGACAAACAAAACAATGTATGTTCCCTGAAGGAAGATTAAGCTTGTAGCCTCAAGATGGAAATCCCCATGGCATAATTCTACATCAGTGAGCGTTGGTGGGGATAAGTGAATGATAATCCCATTAGGAGGGCTTCCTGCATGCCACTTTATTTCCCATATCGGCTGTGAAACCCGACTGTCTGCTCGACAACTGGCCTTTTAAGCTGCCTGATTGGTCAATCAGATTCCCATTTGTGTCAGCCATTGCTAGGCTGATATATCTGAATGGGGGTAGGGCAGAAACAGGTCTCTCTCCTCAGCATGGGTCATTCCCTCACACTGTGTCAATGCATGTGTGCATGGGCTTAAACCATGTGAGAGAACAATGCTATCTATATCAATATACAAATACACTACCAAATAAGAAATAAGCATCACCACACAAGAAAATGTCCTGAAATGCCAGGTGTAGCCACATTGCTTGTTTTTAACAGTTGTTTTAGGTGTGGTTTTTTCCTCAGAAGCCATCATCTTTTTTGACATGTAACCCTGAGGAAAGTGTAAATGAAGAGCTCTAAGAGTAACCTATCAAAAGCACCATTTTTTAGGGGCACTTGAGCACTTGTATATGTGTAGTAAGTGTTGCTTCCAGATGCTGCCACCTTCAGACAAAATTTACAGACTGACTCATTAGTGTTATCAGGTTCCCCTTTAGCAATGGATTTAAATCTACACCGAAAACACACCCATGATTAATTAAGAGACAAAGAACAACCCTTTTTGAACTATGTGCCTGGTGCAACAATGCTTTCTTCTACCGTTAAAATAGTAAAATAATAGTAAATAAAAGTGGACTTGGACAAACCCTAGATGCACTTCAGACCATGCACTTAGATTGTTAAAATAGAGACCTAGTTAAAATGCTAGATTTTTTTTCTTTTTAAATAACTTCTAATGAAAGAATCATTGCACAAATATAGGGACAATGAAACCCACAACCTGTGACAACCAACCCTACAATAGGGGTGGTTGTCACAATGTGTCTTTAACTGCCTTGTGATATTGCCAGCTAGGGATGTCTTCGATGATGTTACATCAACGGCCTCAAGCTGCAAGAACAAAACAACCATTTGTTGTTTCTACTATCATGCCGATGGTCTTGCAGTATTGCCTTAAAACCCACCTTTAGCATGCTGCCTCGCTGCAAATGTCACAACAGCACAACTCCAGGGATAACATAACCAGACTTGTCAGACTCAAGCTCAGGCTGTAACTTAAAATAGCCATACTGGAACTACAGTTAACACCATCTAACAAACTATAACACAAGCAGGCTAAGATGTGTTCTCATGAATCACTTTCGTTGTTAAGCTAGTAAAATCAATTAATCCCAAAGAACTCAACGGCTGAATCTGCCACCAGTGACACAAACATGTCACTGCTGATTTGGTATTGGACAATATCCATCTCCCAGATTGTGAGCAGAGCCCTCATGTGCTTGTTCGGCCAATATTGTCGGCTGTCATCCATAGTTCGCTTATCCGTTGTTCTTCTGACATGTTTGCAGCTGCTACTTATCAATGCACCTGTCTCCCTGCCAAAAGCCAGGTAAGCCCTGCTTCTGACCCTTGGTCCATAGGTATACCATGGGCTATTAGCACCTTGGAAACTGCCACAGCATAGCCCCACTGAGGCACAATTACAGACCAGAAGTAGCAATGGACCCTTTGTGTTGACTGTATGGCACTAAGAAAGAAAAACACAACTGTAAAATGTGTGACGACCACACCCAGTCTGCCCTGCTCTTGGCAGCTCTTGTCCCTCAGAAAAAGATGGCGGCACTTGAGAAAGAAAAAAAAAAAAGCCGTGTATGAGCTTGGCGCTGGGGGGTATTTTCCTTTAACTCCAGGAATGACTTCAAACTGCTGTATTACGGAATATACATTGAGTGCATACATGTTATGTGTTTTAGGTTGCAAAAAGGATTATTCTGGCCATGTCACTTAATGTGCTCTGCCTGCAGCATTGTTTAATCTGGAGTGGTCGCTGTTCTCAGTTATAAGAGAGATACAATAAGTCATAAAGACTTTTTTGTTGAGTTTTGAGTTCTTACTTTATTTGAGGCATAAAGAAGCAGATACCAAGAAGGGCAGTAGTTAATGATGCCAGCAGAGACTACTCTGCTGCAACTTGGCATCTTTTAAACAAATCGCTTCATAAAATTGCCCCACTGCTCTTCAGTAGCAAGAGGAAGAAGACTATCTAATTCAGACTGCTGGAACTAAACGTTGAACATAATTAGGGAAAAATACACCACATCTGAACTGGGCTGACATCTAGCCATCTAAACACAGCCTTCTTTTCTTTTTTTTTTCTTAAATGTCTTTTCCTGCAGATGAAATACTCAAATTAGCTGAAAAGGCCTGCATTTGGTGTGAAGAAAAGTGAGTCATTTTGCTCATTAGCTAATTTCTCTCTTTCAGGCAGTGGTATCATTAGAGGGGAGATACGTTTTGTCCAAAAGCGCTTACAACTCCATTTTAAGTGTTGTTGATGGTAGTAATGCTAATAGCCTTCTAGAGCCCTCACTGTCCACATTGCGCTACAGCTATTAAGCATCACTTCAGGGCCCCAGTGGTGAATCCATTAAGCATCTGGCATCCTACCTTTGAGAATCTTATTGGAAGTTGCACCTTATGGGTAATTCACTCCCATTTCATCACCAAATGGCTATGAGATGGTGGTGAAAGCTGAAACTTCTCTCTAACTTCCATCCTTCCTCCCACCCTGGACCCCTTTCAGTTTGCATATCGTACTAATCGGTCCACTAATGTCGCAGTCTCCTCTGACCTCCACTGAGCCCTCACTCATCTGGATAGGAAAGGCTCTTATGTGAGAATGCTGTTCATAGATTTCAGTTGGGCGTGAGCTCACTCTGGAACTGGATACAAGACTTGCAATAACACATCAGCCCAAAGATGCACGCTCAGCCCCATGCGTTTCAACTTGCTGACTCATGACTATGCACAAAACTACAGTTCCAACCACTTTGTCAAACGTGCTGATGACACAACTGCGGTGGGTGTCATTAGACAAATGATGAATTAAGCTACAGTAATGAGGTCAATCATCTGGCCAGTGGTGCAAAGATAAAAAAATCTTTCCCTAAATGTCAGGAAAACAAACACCCAGCACCCCTTGCTGACCATCACTGTACTGCTGTACAGAGGGAGAGCAGCTCCAAACCAAACCATAACCTGACATCGCTAGCAAGCCAAAGCCTGAACCGTCATTGAGGGCAGCCCACAACGCGAAAACCTCGCAACAACCAGAAGCAGCTAATGCGGTAATGTTGGAGGCTGGGGAAACTACCATTAGTGCTACTAGCCCACTGAACGCTGAACTTTTGCAAACTACGATGACATCTGACATCTTTTGGAAAACTGACTCTCTGTCCTCCAGTCTACGCTCCGAGATTTCCTCTGTCTGACAAGAACTGAAACAGTCGAACAGCATGGCCAAACTCTGCACGAGCTGGAGCAAACGTCCACAAATCACAGCAGCCGGATAACTGAGCTGGAGGTGAAAGCTAATAAGCTAATGGCTCAGACAAAATTTCTGGCTGACCGGTGCAAGGATCTGGAAGGGCCCCGTCCCACCGAATATGTTGCCCAGCTGCTGAAAGAGGTACTCCACCTGGATGAACCCCCGTTGCTGGATCGAGCTCATGGCACGCTGCGCAGTAGACCACGAGATGAAGAACCTCCCCGACCATTTGTCATGAGAGTACACTACTTCACTGTGCGCAATGAAATCCTACGTCGGGCTAGGGAACAGTCTCCTCTCCTTCACCGGGGCAAGAAGCTTTCCATCTTCGCTGACTACACGTCTGTGGTGGCTAAGAAATGGGCTGCTTTCAGTAATGTTGAGCGCCAACTGCAC
Source organism: Myripristis jacobus (assembly GCA_900302555.1). NCBI lineage: Eukaryota > Metazoa > Chordata > Actinopteri > Holocentriformes > Holocentridae > Myripristis > Myripristis jacobus. The sequence continues at coordinate 9,951 of OMLB01018453.1, read as the reverse complement.
TCCTGCCCAGGCATCAAGTTCGGAGTGCTGTATCCGGTGGTACTCAGGATCACCCTGCCAGGCCGAGCTACACACCAATTTGAAAATGCTGCCACTGCAAGTGACTTTGTCAACAAAAACCTAAGGAAAGCGGTCACTCCTGGATTGTTTACTACGAGGACTGTTGTGTTTTCTGCTTTTGTCTGCTTGATATATCAGTGCTCACAAGATACTATTTCTTGTTAGTAGGTGTTTCACTTTGCTTCACTCCTTGTGTTTTTAATTGTTGTGGTATTACCTGATTTGAGGTTGCAAGATACAAATGGGCTCAAGTTTTGTGGCTGGAATTGTAGAGGCCTTAACAATCCTGTTAAACGTAGTAAGGTACTACATCATCTCAAACATTTGGGTGCCCAGATAATTTTCTTACAAGAAACACACTTTAGGGTCTCTGACCAGACTAAAATTAAATCTAGCTGGATTGGTCATACTAACATTTCCTCTTCTCAGAGTAAATCTAGAGGAGCAGCCATTTTATTGCACAAGTCAATTCTTTTTGTATGTTCAAAGGTAATTACAGATCCGAATGGGAGGTACTTAATTGTTAGTGGTAAGCTGTACAACACCCCAGTGCTACTTGTCAACATATGTGGTCCAAACTGGGATGATGAAGGCTTTTTTAGAACTTTGTTTACTAACCTGCCAGATGTATCCTCACATTTCCTCATTCTAGGAGGGGACTTCAGTTGTTTGCTAGATCCTACTTTAGATCGCTCCTCGACTTGGAACTGTGTGCCTTCAAGGTCTGCCAAGGTAATCCAGTCTTTTAAAGAAAAACTGGCCATGTCTGATCCCTGGCACTTTTTTAATCACTCTGATAAAGAATATTCATTTTTTTTTCAAATATCCATCATACTTTTACTTGTATAGATTATTTTCTTGTTGACAATAGACTACTCCCATCCATAAAATCAATTTCATATAATGCAATAGTTATATCTGACCACGCCCCAATAACCATGGATATACATTTTAGAGAACCTGAGCCTGGTCATGCTCCATGGCGTTTCAACAACCATCTACTTTCCAATGTGGATTTTGTTGAATTCATTTCCAATCTGATAGACTTTTTTATTAGTGTCAATAAGACTCCTGGTATGTCTGCTGCAGTGCTATGGGAGACCTTGAAGGCATATATTAGGGGTGAAATATTATCTTACAGTGGCTATGAGAGGAAGCTTAAGAGAGAAAAACATGTTGAATTAACGAAATGCATTGCACAGGTTGATATGGTTTATTCTAGCTCTCCTTCTCAAGATCTGTATAAGGAACGCCTCGTTTTACAGACGGAGTTTGAGGCTCTAGCTATAGATCATACAGTGGAAATGTTTCTGAAATCCAGGTACAATTACAATGAACATGGGGACAAGGCGAGCAGGCTACTAGCCTATCAGTTACAACAGTCATCATCTTCTCACCAAATCCCCCAAATTCGAACATCTTCAGGCTTAACAATTGATCCTAAGAAAATTAATAATGATGAATTTAAAAATTTCTATGCATTGCTTCTGAGAATTCAGAGGATTGTACACAATTAGACAGCTTCTTTGACTCGCTCCCCACTGTTCATCGTGACTTTGTCAGAGACCTGGAGGGAAACATTACTGTTGAGGAACTCACCATAGCAGTCAGATCCATGCAATGCGGTAAATGCCCAGGACCAGATGGCTATAGTGCTGAATTCTACAAGAAGTTCCTACACAAATTAGCCCCTATCCTGATAGATATGTTTAATGAATCATTTGAATCCCTTCAGCTGCCACAGACCCTCACCCAAACCTCGATCTCTCTGATTCTGAAGAAGAATAAGGACCCTCTGTCCTGTGCCTCATTCCGACCCATCAGTTTGTTGAATGTAGACTACAAGTTACTATCCAAACTTTTAGCTCTGCGCCTTGAGCCTACACTCCCATCTATTATCTCACCTGACCAAACAGGCTTCATTAGAAAGAGACACTCTTTTTTTTAACTTAAGACGACTGTTTAACACAATTTATAATCCTTCTACCTCCACCTCTCCAGAAGCACTAATCTCATTGGATGCTGAGAGGGCTTTTGATTGCGTGGAGTGGGGCTATCTTTTTTATACTCTTGATAAATTTGGCTTTGGCGGAAAGTTTATTACCTGGGTTAAATTACTGTATTCTTCTCCTCAAGCCTCAGTTAGGACTAATAATACTCAGTCGGAATACTTTCCCCTCCACAGATCCACTAGACAAGGGTGCCCTTTGAGTCCCCTCCTTTTTGCCATAGCTATCGAGCCCCTCGCTATCGCCTTTCGCTCTCACCCTTGCATCACTGGTATCACTTGGAGTGGCACGGAACAGAGGCTCTCGCTTTACGCAGATGACCTTCTTCTTTATATGTCTGACTTATCTGTATCTGTCCCTGCAGCTCTGACCACACTGAAGTCCTTTGGTTCTATATCAGAATACAAATTGAACTTGAATATAGTGGGCTATTTCCTCTGAATCTTGCAGCACATAGCTACCCTTTAGATACTTTTCCATTTAAAGTTTCACATCATAGTTTTACCTATCTTGGTATTCGAGTCACAAGCAAATTTAACAAGCTCTTTAAAGCCAATTTTACACCCTGCCTGGAACGGATGCAAAGGGACTTCGAACGCTGGTCACTGCTCCCACTAAATCTAGCTGGCAGAATCAACCCTGTAAAGATGAATATCCTCCCCAAGTTCTCTTACTTATTTCAGTGGATACCAATTTTCATTCCCCAAGTATTTTTCTGCAAATTGGATAATCTAATCATAGAATTCATTTGGAACAAGAAACCCCCGAGAATATGTCAAGACATTTTACAGAGGACAAAGCCTCTTGGAGGAATGGCCTTGCCGAACTTAAGGTTTTACTACTGGGCCTCTAACATTAGAACCTTGCAATACTGGCTCAAGTCCAAAACACTCCACCCTCCTCCCACATGGCTGTCCATGGAGTCTTTCTCTTCTATACCTGTCTTGTTGGCAGTCCTCTTACACGCCCCATTAACACCTCCTCCTCCCTCTATACTAAAAACATAATTGTTAAAACCTCACTAAAGATCTGGAAACAATTTAGATGTCACTTTGGTTTACAAACTTTTTCGGCCTCTGCCCCAGTAGCTGCAGATCACTCCCTCCTCCCTCTTTGTTAGATGGGGTGTTCTCTACATGGTCTAACCTGGGGATCAAAAGAGGACCTATATGTTGATGGGGTTTGCCTCCTTTCAACAGCTTGTAGATACGTTTTCTCTCCCTAGGCATCACTTTTTTAGATACTTGCAGGTTCGAAGTTTTGTTCGTGGCTTATATGTTCCATTCCGTAACCTGCTGGATAATACCCCCCTAGACACTGTTCTCACTCAGATCCCTATGGGAAAGGGCATGATTTCATATATTTATGACCTAATCCAGACCCTATCCCTGACCTCTCTGAACTGTGTGAAGGCCTGTTGGGAGGAGGAATTGGGCGAGGAAATCTGAGGAACTTTGGAAGGATATTCTTCGACTGGTACATACTTCAACTATTTGTGCCAGACATGGGTTAGTTCAATGTAAGATTGTCCACCGAACTCATTGGACTACAGCTAGGCTTAGCAAAATTTATGACAGTATAGATCCCTCATGCAAAAGGTGTCACCAAATGCCAGCAAACCATACACATATGTTCTGGTCTTGCATATCCTTATATAATTACTGGACTGAGATTTTTAATACTTTAACGGGAGTAACTGGGGCGTTAATTGAGCCTAATGCCATCACTGCTCTGTTTGGTATCCCTCAGCTACCTCTGCCGAGGCCCCAAGCCAACCTGATCTCCTTTGCTACTCTGTTGTCTAGACGCCTAATATTGGTTAGGTGGAAATCTGTAACACCTCCATCTCACACTCAATGGCTCAAAGAGATTTTCAATAATTTACAGCTGGAGAAAATACAATGCATCTTAAAAGGCTCTACTCAAAATTTCAGAAGAACTTGGGGGCGCTTCTTTGCCCATGCAAAGAGAATTAACTTCCCAGTTATTCCTGATTAAGACCTCATTCTCATTTGTATTCTAGCCTTATTCTTTGTTTTAACGGCAACCTATCTTTATGAACAAAGCTGTTCGTAGTGATTGTACTGTGTGAAACGGACTCAAGCAGAATGTTATGTTGTCCTTGTGGTTTTGTTTGTTTTTGCTCTGATATAAGAACACTGTAATTTACAAGTACTTAAACTGTATTGTCAACTTGCGTACTAAAATCCAATAAACAAACTAGGTAAAAAAAAAAAAAAAAAAAAAAAGAAATAACACTGCATCACTGGCCATCTTTACTTCCTCTGTACACTTAAAAGAGCAAGAGCCATTGCACCCATCATGTGCTCCTTCTACCAAGACATCATAGAGAGCATTGTGACCAGCTGCATCACTGTGTGGTTTGGGAGCAGCACTGCCTCCAACTGCAAGACCCTGCAGTGCATAGTAAACACTATGCACTGCAGCTCACTGGTGCCGCCCTCCTGGATGTCTACAGCACCCTCAGTTTACTTGGAAGTTGGACTAAACGTAGGTAAAGATGTTAAGATGTACAGATCTAAAGTATAGATATTCCCCCTCTAAACATAGACCATAAACTGGCCAACCTTATTCCTACAAGGCCATTTTCAGTCACCAGATAGCAACAGGATGACAAAATGATGGAAGTAGGAGGTTCTAAAAGATGTCTTAGAGGTAAGAGAGAGGGATTTGCTATATGATGTGCAAGGGGAGGATATTGTTGGAATTACACATGACAGACCTACATTATTTTTTTGTAATTAAATAAATTTTTGTAATAAACAACCAACAACCCCTGGAATTAAATAACTTAAAACTCTTTTGTTTTTTTGTTTTTTTAAAAGCCTTTGCAGACAATGTTGAGTGGGTTGAGGACAATGATGGAGTACAATCAATGACCTGCAGCATGCACCCCATTCAGCTCCAGTGAAATGGCTAGATGTGCTGCAGCTGTCCTTCCCATGCCCAGCCCACAGACAGTGTTTTCTTGGAACTCCAGGCCATTCAAATCCTGATTTTTAATAGCCAGCTTAGCCAGGGATCAAATATCTATCTGCTTGAGGTTTTTGGTTAAAAGTGTGTTTTCCTTGCCGCTGTCGCCCTGTGCTTGCTCTTGGGGGAGATTTTGGTCCATGGATTTGGCCAGTATCTGACGGGTTTCTGTAAAATACCTTGAGATAACTTTTGGTATGATTTGGCACTATACAAATAAAATTGAATTGAATAAGTGCGCTGCTGCAGCACATTTTTAGTGTGTCTGTCTAATTGTTAATTAGATAGACGTCTTTTTACCATGCGCTGCGTCTAACTGTTTCTAAACATGGAGCACTGCTGGCATTCATGTTTTCTGATGGAGTGCAGCCAGCTGCTTGCTGTTTTTGAACTTCGTCCAAATGACCTCCTTTTGCAGGGACGCACCGTTCATCACTGTCTGTTTTAGAAGAGGCGACCAATCACAAAGGTGCAGGATAAAAACTAAAAAATATATATGTTGGGCCTGTTCCTTTTAAAAAGTAATTAGTTATAGTTACTAGTAACTTCTCCCAAAAAGTAACTGAAAGAAACTATTGCATTACTTTTTTTTTTTTTAAAGAGTAAATATGTCTAAGAATTTGGATTTTTTTCTGAGCGGGTTTCACAAGCCAGTTGCATAGAATAGAACAGCATAGACAGATACTACACAGTACTTTTAATATTTATTGCACCTCAACAGACCACAACTGGTAGACATACTGTACTGTTCAAGTATTTTCTTCATAAAAATAAACAGTTTAATAATATGAAGTGCTTTTAACTCTGCACATACTGTACTTGTACACTTAACATGTACGTTCTTGCCTTTTGCCTCAAGGAGATTAAAGTAGTGTCTGTAGTTCCACTTTGAAAACGCCAACTTTCCCTCTGAAAGCTCCAGACTTGCCATTGCTGCAACCTACCTTTGACAGTTTGAGTGTGTGTGTGGCTGCTGTCCGCGTATGTGGTTTGTGTGTAAACACTGCCTGTGATTGGCTTACCATGAAATCTTACTCTACTTTAGCCAATCATCACCACTTATGCGGTTGTCGTCGCCCGGTCTGCGAAAATAGAGCCCACTGTGTCTAAACTTCAGTAGGGTTGCATCTCATTTTTTTCATGAATGTATGTCCTCCTACATATGTATGCAATATATATGTAATTTGTCAGTGAAATGTAACAGTCATAAATGACAAACATGGAAAAAGCTATTATTAAGCATATTTAATAGGCTAATAGAGCGCTGCTATCATAAGTCAGTATTTTTACTAATGATTTGATGATTTGTAGGGAGGCAGCTCTGTTTAAGGGGCAAAAGGTGGAGGGATATAGAGGGTTACATTATCTCTGAGAAAACATCTGAAAATGAAAACGTCAGGATTCAGATCATCAGTTTCAGAGTTCGGGCCAGTAACTTTAACAAACCACAGTCCCAGACGGCTGGTGGAAAAACTGATCAGTACATCACCCACTGCAGAGCAACAGAGAAAATGAAAAGACAGTGTGTACCTTCTGCTCTGTCTCCAGGAAGCGGGCCAGGTCGTCTGTATCCAGGTGGTCTTTGTGGTTGCTATAGGTCAGCATGAGTAGGTACAGGTCCCTGCGGGTCGACATCATCTTGTAGAAGGAGCAGAACTCCTCGAAGCCCAAAGTGCCCTGATTCTCATCTGTGTCCGCCTCCTGCACACAGCCACAAGTAACAGCTTTATCACAGAGATCCCCATCGTGGGCCCAATATAAAATCCCTCAATTTTTTTATGTGACCTAAAAATCAATTCAAGTCAAAAGTCTTATTTTCATTACCGTTGGGCCAAGAAAAAACAATATGTAAAACAAGTTGCACAATCCATTTTTCTCCAGTCCTGTGAGTTTAACTTCAGTACAGTTCAGTACTTCATTGTCGTGTCAACACAGTAGATAGGAAATTGTCTCAGTGCAGCTCACAACAGACCAACAACAAAAACATAGGAACAGGGACAATAGTAATTTAAAAACACATACATACACTAATGCGGTTGTCCCTCAGAAATTAAAGTGTGAATTAAAATTTTTTTTAAAAAAAGTGCTTAATAATGAAAGTGCTTGCTGTCTAATGCCTGCAATAGCCTTGAAAAGTACAAGTGTGTTGGAGTTAAAAAGCTGAACAGCCTAAGGTTATGTGCTGGGCCTGAGACGGCTGCTTCTGCAGGTCACACTGTGGCATCTCCTTCCAGAGGGAAGGGGATGGGAAGATGAATTGCCAAGGTGAGAGGGGTCAGCAAGCATTTTCCATGCTCTGTTCTCCACCCTCTCCACTGTCTGGCTGTTGATGACAGTAGGTGGAAAAGCCTCATTAGCCCACTGGAACTCCACTATGAGTGCTTTTATTTATTTGTTAATGCCTCACCATTCCAGCCCTTTCTTAGATCCATTTTAGTGAGGTGGACAGGGAATCTTCAGAGGAAAATAAGAAGTCAACAGTAGAAGTCATACAGAAGTTGTTGTGTCACAAATTGTTGCAGCAATTTGGGTTGATACCATTTGTTACACAGATTTGGTGCAAAATTTAACCATTTTTGTCCACCAAAAAAATTTAAAAAATGGTCAGAATCCATCCAGAGTACCACATTAGGACACCAAGACCTTGAGGAACACCGCACAAAAGATTCCTGCTGTTATTTGGTGTTGAAAAGTTGACATTTGAGAGTTCTGTAAGAATTTCATTTTTTGGCAATTGGATGGTGAGCATTCACTTCCGGAAATTGATCAGAAACTCACCCTTATTGTCAAAATACCTGGCGAACCAGCCATCCTCTGAATGCCCTCGGTCTCTAGTTTGAGGCGGCTGTAAAGTTTGATGAGGCTGTGATTATCCTAGAGGTCACTATAGGTCATTTTATACAGCGACATCCAGTTTGAAAAAAATGGTCGCAATGAAATTACTACTATGGGGGCTAACATCACAGACGAATAAAACTGAATCCACAAGAGTCTCAGCTTTCCAGTTAAAGTTAATTGATGCAACTCCAAGACTGTTTAGACCAGGGTTGTCAAACTCATGCCATGGAGGGCCAAGAGGCTGCAGGTTTTCATTCCAACCAAAAACTCCACCACGTGACTTCACTGATCACCCTACCTCCAAAGAGAGAGGCGGGACTAATCAGTGAAATCACTTGGTGGGATGAAAACCTGCAGCCTCTTGGCCCTCCATGGCACGAGTTTGACACCTGTGGTTTAGACTGTTTAGACTGTTTAATATGCCATTTCAGAAAAGGCAAAAATAACACATTTGTACTGCATGCAAAAACCTGCATGATTTATGGTCCAAACTGCATTGGATTAGCATAAGGTGGGCATGCCTGCAAAGGGGAAAGCATAGTGCCTGTTTTCATTCAGATGTCTTGAGGTCAGAGGTCAAGGGACCCCTTTGAAAATAGCCATGCTAGTTTTCCCTTACCAAAATTTAGCCGAACTTTGCAGCAACACTCAGGCTGCTAGATAACAACCTAGCAAGATGTACTTAACGTCAGTCAAGCATGTCATGCTTAAGTGACAAATTATATTGCTACTGAATTTCAGTGTCATGTCAATGTGAATAAATGTCATGTTTTTATTTAAATCATTAGCCATGTTTATTAGCGAGAGGTCTTAAGGGATTTGCTTCGATTAGGCAAGTGTTGTTCTTTCATGTCAGCTGGTACTGACCATGTTTCATGATGAAGACAGAAGATTTTGCCATTTCCATCAACCTTCTCTAATGCGATACTTTCAACACCTCAATGGCAGGAGGCTAACAGTTAGCATTTGGAGCATCCAGCCATTATACAGCACTCAGTAACAATGAGATGAAGATAGCACCACTAGTAGCCAAGCCAAGTGTATAATTGTGTGCATTCATAGACCTTCCCACTGTAAAAAAAGGGTCTACATTGTGCATCACAGAACAGACATCATACTATACTGAAGTGACAGGTCTCTAATTGTAATTCTAGGTGCTTAGGGGGGCTCAAAATCAACCCAAATGGCTGCATCTTGTCACTGTGTGCTGGGAAAAGATTAACAAGTGCGCTGCAGAGGATCACACCACGGTCCGTGTAATCCTTAGCTCAGGTTAGTGAAGGAGCCTTGTTTATGGCCAGCTCCATATGCTATGCAGCACTACAGGTGACTAGATGCTGTGACGTGTGGGATAACGTCTGTGCTGGTTGAGGCTGGCATCAGAGCAGTACAGCACATTCACATAAGTTGAAGGAAGATGTTCAAAACAGGTTATCATGCAGTAACTGTCATTCGCTTCTGATCTGATGGAACATTTGGATCACAGCAAGGGAATATGCTTTTTTTTCTGTATCTTCATAATTGTTACATTAGATGGCTTGTCACACTAACAATCCCCAGGGCCTGCATTGTAATTAGTTTTTTCATATTTTTGTAATTGAAGTTTAATTGTTGTTTTTGAGAATAAATTCCTTACTCAGCCTCCTACATCACTGAATTGCTGGGGTGTGCTGCTCTGATCTAACCCTCTGAATGAAGCTTTCAGGGTATTGAAAAGCTTTATTTAACTCTGAACAAAATTAACTTCATTATCATTATTATTAGTAGTTGTACTATTTTTTTTTTTTTTTTTACAAATATTCTTTAAAAAAAAATCACTACTTTCACGTATCAAGATGCAATTTTGGTGTATTTAGACTGTTAAAATGAATTTATTGGTAAAGTGCAGATCCTTGTCCCAAAACAAACAAACAAAAAAACAACAACAAACAAATAAATAAATAAACCCTAACCCTCAAAATTAAACTTTAATACTCCTACTCTTACTCTAACATAGCTGCACTTTCAAAACAAACAAAAAAAAAGTATTTTTACAGGCTGAAGTAGTGAT
>OMLB01018452.1:57382-70965 GCA_900302555.1 Myripristis jacobus | reverse complement strand
TGTTTCTTTACGCCGCAGTGAAATATCCCAGAGTGTCTGCATCACGGCGATACAAAGACACGCGTTCCTGTCTCTCGGCAGCCTGGCTCAAATGTAAGTGACACTTCAGCTTCAAACAGAGAATCACGAACACGCCGCGCAAGTCACGCTCACATCAAAAAAAAAAAAAAAAAAAAGAAAAGAAAAGAAATCACGCGGGCCTTGATGGACGTTGATTAATTCGAAGAGCCGGTGTTTGTTTTGCATTTCATGTTGGCTTGATGGGATTAAGTTCTCTCAAATTACAAAACTGTGTGTTTAATCCCTGACTTTGAGAGCGGCTGATCTACTGATGCTTTTGCTGTGTGTTTTGTCAAAATCCTCTCATAACAGTATTGCATGTCCTAATATTTTTTTCTCTTTCTTTTTTTCCTTGTAGCTTAATTCAGAATATCAACAGTCTGAGGGTTATTGAGAAAGGGGCCTTCACTGACCTGCCCAAGCTTGAATACTTGTAAGATTATGAGTCAGATTTGCATGCAGATTTGCATTTTTCACAGTATATGTATTGCTGTAATGGTTTTGTTTGCTTTATTATATCCTTGCACAGTATTTGGTGTAAGGTAACACTATGGTCTGCAAAGTATAGGTAAACTGATTTGTATGGTAATCACTTGTACAGATTTTTCTGTATTATGCATTTTAAGTATGCAAGTTGTGTATTTTTTTAATAGCTCATCTAAAATGAGCATTTCGACTTTTCTATTTATTTGTGGCCATTCAGGCTGAAAGGCAAAATCAGTTTCAGTACAAACAGACCCAGTCGCTGTCACCTAACAATGCTAATTATGGCAAAATATAAAAATACACAAACATTTAACCGAATGGGCACAGCCTTACAGTCATTAGAAGTAGCAAAGTGAATATATTTCTGCTAATTGGCCGAAATTGCTGTAATTTTCTTGTTCAATCATTTGTTGACACAACAGAAACTATTTCGACTGCAAATTGGACAGCGAAGGCGATATTATGAATAAGATTCAGCACGTTGTTCCACAATGTAATTAACTCGTCTGGATATTTCAGACGTCGCGGCAACCCTCACTTTCCAGGCAGATTTTACTGTAACCGAGAAGAGACTTTGTCCTCGTGTCTCAGTCGGGACGAGGACACATGCTCATATGGGCAGGGTCATGTCACGACTTAGTTATCCCACTACTTCTTATTACACACATCTGTACTGCTGCTCAGAGGGTTGTCAGTCTGTTAGAAATATTGTTAGAGAACAGCTATCAAAGGTCAAAAGCAGGCAGTGGTGTATTATTATAAACCACAGTGTGAGTGTTTTTCTGTACTTTATCCAGAAACCTGTTTTCTCTTACCGACTGAAAGAATTGTTGACATTTTCTTGGCACTTTGAAGATCTGGCCTAATTGCCTTGTGACCATTTCTCTCTCTAACTCTTGTCTTCGCAGGAGCATCAGTAACACGGGGCTGATTCACTTCCCGGACTTCACAACTGTCTCCTCCTTGGCGCCAAATTTTATCCTGTGAGCAGTCCCATTTGAAAACCGCATGTCCTTAAGCAGACTTAAACCGCATGCTTGTGTTTGCATTCACGCCGCTGTGTTTGTGCCGTCTTCAAGCAGAGCTCGAACTGCTGATTCTGAGCCCAGTTTTGCCTTTTATCTATCAATGTCATGGTGCAGCCAAGTCTAGCCTAAATTATCCAAGTGGGTCACAGTTCATCAGGCTTCTCTTTTGTGTGCGGAGTAATCATTCTGTCTCAAGCATAGCTGACAGTTTAACTCTACGCTCACTGTAAATGTCAACTCTTCCATGTGCAGAGAAATGGCAGACAACATGAGGATTGACACCGTTCCTGCCAACTCGTTCCAGGGCATCACAGAGGAATATGTCGACATGTGAGTACACAAGCCGTGCTCTTTGTGACGCCACGCTCCTCTGTTGTGCTGAGCGGGGAGCAAAGCATTTGTTGCAATTTGCTTAGAGTGTGTTTTTGTCCTGGCCTGGCCTTATGCTTACATAATTGAATGTTCAGTCCTGTGAACTTTGTGAGCAGTGCTTTTGACAGCAAAATTTGTGACAATGTGTCTTTGACAGGAACCTGGTTAGAAACAGTTTCAGGGAAATAAAATCCCATGCATTCAACGGAACGAAGCTGAACACACTGTAAGTATCCTGACAATAAAGAGTCTTCGAGTTCCCTCACACTAAGGCGAATCAAAGGCGAGCTGCTGCCCCACTCAGCATTTAATGGAGATGATTGCTGCTAAGTTTATTGTTCAGGTCAGACACTTTCTCTAATCAAGAAAAAAAACAGAGTGTACCAGTAAACAAATGTTATGTAAGACAAAACATTGATTTGATGTTGTTTTCTTACCCTGCGCCCTGCTACTGTGTGTCAATGGAGACAAGATATGCCCTGACACCCTGCCATCTAAAAATAATGCTCATCTCCCTCATTGTCAAGTTATGAAAACAATAAGTGTGTAAAGCCAGGGTTTGGGTGGTGTGGCCTAACGCCTGTGCCCTTGCAGATTTTTTTATTGTATCTTAACTGCAACCACAAAGAAAAAAAAACAAACTTCATGCATACACTTGGCAGCTCATGTGTGACTCTTTTCTTTCTTTAGAGTTTTGAGAGACAACAAATATCTCAGTAAAATTCAAGAAGATGTATTCGAAGGAGCCTTGGGACCAATTTCTCTGTAAGTAACTGGTACAGTTATCCAAATAATGATACTATAATTAATAGTAATAATACACCACTAGATTGGGAGTCTTCACTGCTGTCTTCACTGCTTCACTGCAGTTTCCTATATCTTGGTCTAATTGACTATGACAAAAAAACCCCAAAAAAAAACAGAATAGTGGTCAGCTTGGAAATTAGGTTGTTCTCAGTCCGTGACAAGTTGATTTTTTTTTTTAAGAGATACAAAATTTCATTTACACCCGACATCAGTAAATTGGGACTGCGGCAAAGTTAAATACGGGGGAGGAAACTCATGCACGGCCTCTCTTTTGTTGTTAAAACAAACAGTATTAAGGCTACCGTATTTGAACTGGGTCAGTGAAGTGATATTAATATTCATAACAGTGTTTATCATTTTCTTGTATAAACATTGGGGTGGAAATGGTGACAAAAATGAGACAGCCTGTCTGTGTTAACAACCGACAAGACGGGACTGTGGAATACTGATTAGTAAGCAAATACCCAAGACTGTGGAGCGTACAGTTCACAAGGTCTCTGATTACAAGCAACCACCACTCGAGATATGTTTCCTCTTATCTCGTTTTTGAATTAGTGTGTGTGTGATGCATTGATACACAGGAAATGCCACAAGTCTTCTTAGCATGTGTGGGGTCCAGTTAGTGCCTTTTAAACACATTTTTGAATCTTATCAATTTTGGGTTACAAGTGATCACCCACATAAAGGAAAGTAAATGGAGGGAACAAATTATATCGACTGCGTGTCGTATTAAAGCCGAATTCCTTTTAGTCCTTTGTGGGTGAAATAAATGCCAGTGACTATAACCTCTGCTAAATGATGAGGCACTTCTTTTATAATAACACCATTTTCTTTACACTTGCATTGGTGGTGCATTCAGAGTCACTCAGTGTCTGATGATGATGCAGTTACGTCACCAGACTTCAGCCTCAGTGAGCACCCGTGGGAGATTCTGCAGAGATTCAAGAAAGATTCTACGCACATCCACCTTTTAGTGCTGCTGCAGGATAAAAAAAATCAGCTGTGTAAAAATGTAAAAGGTGTCGGCACCATAGCGTGCTGCTCCAAGACATTTATTGTGACAACAAGACAATGTTTTGACCCCGAACTCTTTGTCCCCTGACCTTTTTATTACAGCAGATAAATCAAACTTTCCATAAAGGTTTTCATGTAGATGTTCAAGTTCAAGTTTATGTAGAGCCCTTAATCACTATTACAGTCTCAAATGGTTTTACAAGCCCACGGTTTATAGAAAACAAAATGACACCTCCTGAACCCTATACACCTAGTTACATTATAAAATAGATTAATAGATACATCAGCAACTTTATTCATCCCTAAAGAGGAAGTTCATTGCCACCCGATAACCGGTTATCACTCACAACAACAATAACATAAAACTAAAAAGCAGACAGACAGACAGAATATGATCATTGGCAAGAAAGGTGATAGCACCAGAAACATGCACATCAGTCCTTAAAAAAGAAACAAGTCGTGTACAGTTGAGAATAATAAATCACGTACCATAAAGTACAAGTCAAGGGCCAACCAAGTACAGATATAAGCCAGACCAGCTCAGCCCTCTAGAGGCGATTACTTATTTTTATTAAGGAATTTAACTGCTACTGGGACAGAGGACCTCCTGAGTCTTTGATGAACACCAAGGAATCACCAGTCATTCACTAACCGATTTTTTTAAGATCACTGAAAATGTAATGTAAAGGATGGCCCTCATAATTCAGCTTGGTCTACAGTTTGGACCGGGTTCTCTTTTTTGGAAAAACCTCCAGTGAAACTGAGTTCAGACTTGGGCTGGGCAATATATTGATATGATATAGAGCTATTATAATATCATGATATGGCTGGGATTAAAGGCTGAATTACAGTAAAGGGATGCAGTTTCCTGAACGTAAAAGACAGTCTGTTCTAGATGTTCTGTGTTTTCGTCTCTACCTACTTGGTCATCATATCCACATTACTTAAGGATATCAAAAATCTTGTATAAATTTGGCAAAAGCACCAGTAGTCATCCCTACAGTATCACTGCAATATCAATATCGAGGTACTTGGTTAAACATATTGTGATATTTGGTTTTGTTCCTAGCACCCAGCTCTAATTCAGGCCAGTAATAGAGCCTGCCTTGTTAATTCACTTGTTTATGCTGTTTTTGTCCTCCACTCATACCACCCCAGCAAAGCACAGTGTAAAAAAGGATATTTGCAAGAACTCCCCCATAGAAAGCATGTAGGAATTTCTATCTGACATCAAATGATCTCAGCTTCCTCAGGAAGTGTAATCTGGACTGGGATTTCTTCACCCAGACGTTAGTGTTCTCCTTCCAGTTCGGTTTGCTTTCCAGGTGAACACGACCTTTTAATTATGACTGGGGAGACCTCCTTCTTTTTCCTCCTAAAGTCAATAATCACCTCCCTGGTCTTACGAACAGTCAGCTTTTAAAAAATTAGAGTCACGCCAGCTGACAAAGCGCTCCCCTTCCTTTTTATATGCCGAGGTGTCGTCATGGTTTATTAGGGCGGTTCCATATTACCACGGTAGTTCCATAACCAGCGATGCATTTCATACCGTTCCATACGGCTCTAATGGAGCGATTAGACAGCTGTCCTTCAACCCTCTCTGTGTAAACCCGCTTTCCTTGCCCTTGCCTAATTATTTTCAGCTCCTTCAAGGCAGCTCTAATACACCAATATTGTGCATTGTCGTCTCCCTCCCCCAAGGTGGAAGAGAAATTACATCAAAACATGTCAAGAGAGAAATATTTCAGCCATGATACGCTGAAAGATTATTGCTTTTTTAGCTAAATGTATGTCAGATATTTTGAGGAATAGAATGAATCATAATTGCAGATTCAGTTTCTGTAGAGATGCTTAAAACAGCATTTCTCACCACCATCAACAAAATGATGACCTTGTGTGGGAAACATTTTTTTTTTTTTTTTTTTTTTTACCACACAGCAGAGTTTAAATTACATGTAAAATCTATGACAAGGTGAATCGAAGCTGTTCTGGTGGCCAGTGGTAGTTCAAAGCACTATTAAAAGACTTTGTTTTTCCTTTGTTGTGGTGGATGTTTTCAAGTCTTTACTGAAATGCATGTAATTCTTTGTGTGTGTTACGCAGAGATATTTCCTCCACAGCTTTGAGTTCCCTGCCCCCTAAAGGGCTCAGGCAGGTAAGGTTTCTCAAAGCGAGCTCTGCCTATGCTCTGAAGAGCCTCCCCCCGCTGCAAAGCCTGGATGAACTGCTGGAAGCCGAGCTCACCTATCCCAGCCACTGCTGCGCCTTCCACACATGGCGCCGGAAACAAAGGTAGGCGACACACTTGCAGAGATGTGAGAGAGCTATTCACTGCTGTTTGAACAATAAAAGTCCTCTCTGGTGACTACTATCCTAATATATTTAGATCATATTCACATATTTTTTCTTTGGTCTAACCTTAGTGCCTCCCTCTTTTACATTTTAAGGGAAAACGCCTTCAAGAACTTCACAAAACTTTGTGATGCCACTGACACAGACATTATGTAAGTTGTTTCATTGCCCAAATGCAATTATGCAGATAGATTTTATAAATGTCTTTGCATACTTGTCGTGTCTCCTTGAGGTTGTTAACTTCTATCTTTCCTTCAGGGAGCCCACTGCAGATGGTGTGAATGGTATTAATGACATCAACTTTCAGTATCCAGACCTGGAATTGGGTTGTCTTAACAGCCCCTTCATCAAGTGCACACCAAAGCCGGATGCTTTTAACCCTTGCGAGGACCTGCTGGGCTATTCCTTCCTGCGCTTGCTTACCTGGATAATCACTGTTTTCGCTGTGACTGGTAACCTGGCCGTGCTGGTTATCCTGCTCAGTAGCCACCATAAGCTAACCATTTCCCGATTTCTAATGTGTAACCTAGCCTTTGCCGACCTGTGCATGGGGCTCTACTTGATGCTCATTGCCTTCATGGACTACCGCTCTTACCAAGAGTACTATAACCACGCCACTGACTGGCAGACGGGCACAGGGTGTGGCATTTCAGGGTTTTTGACAGTGTTTGCCAGTGAACTATCTGTATTTACACTGACTGTGATTAGCCTTGAACGCTGGCACACCATCACCAATGCTATGTATTTGAACAAGAGGCTGCGGATGCGGCATGTGACAGCCATGATGGCGGTCGGCTGGGGGTTTTCTCTGCTGGTGGCCCTGCTCCCTCTTGTGGGGGTCAGCAGTTACAGCAAAGTGAGCATCTGCCTGCCCATGGATATTGACACACTGAGCTCCCAGATTTACGTGGTGGCTGTGCTGTTTCTCAATGTGGTTGCTTTCCTGGTGGTCTGTTACTGTTACGTATGTATTTACCTGAGCGTCCACAACCCAAACCTCACCACACGTCATGGAGACGCCAAGATAGCCAAGCGCATGGCTGTACTCATTTTCACCGACTTCCTGTGCATGGCACCCATCTCCTTCTTTGCCATCTCTGCGGCTCTGCGTGCACCCCTCATAACAGTGTCTCACTCAAAGATCCTGCTCATCCTCTTTTATCCTATTAATTCCCTGTGCAATCCTTTCTTGTACACCATCTTCACCCGGGCCTTCCGGAAGGATGTGTGCCTGCTGTTTAGTCGCTGTGGCTGCTGTCACACGAAGACCAACTTCTACAGGACACACAGCCTGGCTGTGAACACCACCTGTGCCAATAACACAGTTTCCACCAGCAAACCTCACTCACTAAGTTTCTACGCCTACCACATTAAGATGCAGGGTTGTTTTCTCAACAAAGGAGCCACTTGACCATCACTATGAACACTGAATTTTATTATGAACTAGACGGCAACTTCCGTCCTCTTGCAAAAAACAGTCACATTTCTTCAACACTTGGGTCAAGATGAAGAGATCTGCAGTTTTATCAGGCATCATATCAGATTTGATCTCGTTCAGCTTGCAAGGCCAGAATTTCCTCACTCAGGACAAAAACCTCACACTGAAACTGTCAGTGTCAGTGGACACTGTGACTTCCTTTCTGTACAATAATGCTCCACTAAAACACAGTTGAGTTGAGCTGTGAATGGGATAAAACTGGTTACTATTTATGTATAACACTCCAAAAGCATATTTAAGTTTTTATTTTTTGTCACTGTGATCAGATCAGATTATAACACCAACTGTGAGAGACTGGGTTGTTCTGAGCAAAGGCATTTTCCTTTAGTTGAAATTAGCAGATGTAACTGTATTTATAATTCTGAGCCTATAGTGGTCAGGATCTTAAGCTTGGACATGGTTTGGGAAGTCAACATGATCCAGTGGAAGGCTTTATTTTTGTGTGTCTGCCTATGCTGTGCTGGGAAAGTTGATGAGCACTGCTGCCATCTATTGGGAGCTTGAGAAACTTGCACTGCGACTAGAGGACTGTCGACATGCCAGAGAAGCTACTACAACCCACTGGATTTAAATAAAGCTGCTGTCTGGGTTGCAGTAAATGTACCTACTGCTCATTTAATGTTCAAGATGTGTTGTAATAAAACAGTGGAAAAAAAACAAAACAAAACAGGTCTGGCTGATTACACTCCAGTGACCATCGTTTTGCCGTGGTGTTATGTCATGTAATGTCTGCCTGTGTGTGCAGACAGCCTTGTCAACACAATAGCTCAAGAGCATAATAGAAACTTCACACTTACACCACAGGCAGCTACTATAGAGCAGATGACCTGATTAGATTTTGGAGCATCCTGCTGCATAAATGTGCATATTAATGAGGAGAAAGTGTTTTTTCCTCAAACTACTGGAACGCCTCACTGTTTTAAGAGAGACTTCATATTAATACTGCCCTTGTGTTGTGTAAAGACAATTATGTTGACACAGAAATTAGTTACCTCATGCATTAATTAGCCTAATTAATGGGTTAATTAGCATAACTTTGGTTAATATATAATGGTGATCATGGCAAGACATTAGGCAGCTGAAGTGCCTCTTGTTGGCACACAGCTAGAGGCTTTAGTCAAGACTAGCTGCGACCAAACTTTGAAATTCACATTGTCTCACGTTCACATAAATCATTCTGCTCTGTAACAACCATGAGTGTAACTTATGCACACAAAAATATCATCCAACACTCAGTTCATAATTAATGTTTTCATTTTAAGCCCTTCCCATCATTTATGCTTCCCCATCCTGCATAAACCTATTTTCCAGAGATAGTTGGAAAAAAATTATTCTCTGCTGTGGTTTAGCTAATGAATATCCCTCCCAAAACAGTGGATGGAATGTGCTGTATATACAGGGGATTTGTGGGAATGTAACGTACCCCAGGGGTCAATTTACAACAGCTTTTTTAATTGGTGATAAATGGCCTCTATAATGTGGTGATATGGCTACTGGAATACATAATCAGGTGGTGTTGCAATCCATCCCTCTCTGAGCTGGAGTTTCCACATTTTACATGGGAGATTTAGTTTAACGGCGAATAAAAAAAAAATGTTTGTTAAATTCAGCAACATCTTCGGCTATGTCTTTTTTGGTAGCCTTATTTATATTCAGCATAAAACTGAGTGACAGTCATCCATGCAGGGACCCAAATGTCTACACAGTACCAGAAACGAGCGACACAGGCTTTGCATGGGCTTGCACAGAAAGAGAAATTGTTGCTTGAGTGCTTATGTTATATTTGATGTGTGATGAAAAGAGAAAAAAGGAGAGAAAACTTCATGATAGTTGGAAATGAAGCAGCACATTAGTTACCATCAAAGCCACACAACCATGACCGAGTAAACACAATTCAGGTCAAATAATATTTTGCCCCTAGAATACAGAAAGCTACCTACACACACGCAAAGAAAAATACAGAACATAAATTCATGCAGCTCATTGGTGGCAACATCCTAAATGACTTGCAGCAGACTTACAGTATGCTTCAATAACTACTGATGATAAATATAAAACAAGTATCTACATAATTTAGCACAGCAGCGTCTAAACCGCCTGCCTTTTTAGCTCTCTTATACAACCAAGAGTTCTATATTTACTCAATTTAAATACATCATGTGTTTCTCCTCTTTCAACGTTGTGATCTCCTCAGTAGATTTAAAGACTAAGCTCATTACCACTCTGCCTCTCCAATAGCTTTAGAAAAGACATAGTCCCTGCCTCCGTAGCACATCACCCCGTCCTTCAGATGGAACTTCCAGCGGTTCTTACTGCGGTGAATCTGCAATTGACAATAATTTGAAAATATTTAGTATGACTACTGAGCATTTGCCTTTGTCAAGAGGCACATTATACAGCCCAAGGGAAAACAAAGATGTTCTCACTTTGTCATACTGGCAAACAATCACATTATCTGTGTCGAAGAGATCAGGGATGTCCTGCTCGATCACGTCGTCTCCTGAATTCAAGGGATCCTGTTCAGCAGGAAATAAATGAAATTTTAAAAAATGGTAAAATCAGGATTTTAAAAAATGCAGTACACTTATTTTAGGGATTTTAAAGATCCCACAGAGGAAGCATATTTCTACCATTTATGCATGTCTATCAAACAATTCTGTAATGGGTTGAACAATCACAACTGTATTTATTTTACTCCACTATTCTGAAGACCTCTCTCTGTCCCACCCACACACCAGTGTTAAGCGGAAGTAGCCTCGCATTAGTAAATAATATTCATGAGGGAACATTGTGGCTAAGTGCAGATCAGCTCGCACAGCAGCCTGGGAACAGATTTTGGGAAGGAGTGGGTGGTGAAGGAGCAAGGAGCAACCTCAAAGACTACTGGTTATTCGGTTCTGACGTGGATAATGGATCAAATTCTGACTCGTTTGTGAAGCCGGGGTTTGCAAATTGCTATTGGTGAGCTTGAGAAATGGCAGGAGTAACCGACTTCACATTTTCACAGCTTTTTGTACCTCTGAGTAAAAGAAAAAAAAAAACACAGAAAATACAAACTAAATGTGTTTTGATGATATGGGACCTTTAAGGAAAAGTACAGAGGCACAATAATTATGAAGCCACATCGGCTGACTCATGAAGATTTGTACCAGGCCACTGCTCACCTCATGGTTCACTCTCACTTACCTCTTCCACTACATTAGCAAGCTCATCAGCGCCGTCACTGTCACTGCTGGAGGAAATGCTGTTGCCATCACTGCTTTCATCAACTTCCTGCAGGGCCTTTATGGCTTCTGCATTGATTATACCCAGAAAGTCATTCTCTTCCAGGGGAACTTCCTCCTCCTTCTCGATGTCGGAGTTGTCTGCAGGACCATCCAGCTGAACAATTTCTGACAGTTCACTGTAGTTGTAGTCCAGCTTGGCAGAAATAATGAGGAAAAACATTTATTTATGCAGTAACATGTAATGGAGTTGGCGCAGAAGTCTGTGAAACAAACTCCTGTGGCAGAAATAGTATTCTTTGACTAATTTGAGATTGCACGCTTGAATTTGTTTGGATTGATGTGTCGGCGGTTGATCGTGCTGTTAAGTACAAGACTCAGAGGTTTGAGATTAGAAAGCAATTTAACTTCAGCGAGCCATAATCATCGTCTTTAACTTAAAGCTTGTTTGCATGAATGACAACTTTGTCACAAATGGAAAATCCTTTTCAGATTCTTAATGTGAGATAATTTGAGACACAAAAGAGCTGAATATCCTGCACCTCGACACCTGGGTTTTCACATCCCTGTTTCAGACATGGGCTTGGAGGGACTAATCCTCCTGCACAATTACCTTGACAACAGCTTCAGACTGGTTGTCAGTCTGCGGAGGGGTTATATCGCTTGCAATTACAATGTCATCACTCTCCTCTTTAATCACTTCCTTCAGGATCTCTTCCATCTCACTGGCCTGCAGTCTTTGTGCCTGTGTCAAAGCCTCCTCAGTATCGATGTGGAAGTCTAACAACTGACTTGAAGAACAGGAGGCCATGCTGGGATTTGCAGGCTGTGAACTGGGCTCACTGTTTTCCACTGTGACCTCTGGATCCACAGGTTGGGACTGTTGAGGCTGTGAGCCCTCAGAAACAAGAGCTGGTGTCTGCTGGAGAGGTGCACCCTCCTGACTCGGGGGCGAATGGGTCGCCGTGACAGAGGCAACAGAGCATGGCTCCATCTCCTGAGGAGGAACCATGGCTGGTGGGACTAACGGAGGAGCTGGAGCTTCTCTCCATTCAGTGACTTGCTTGGTGGGTTGGGTGAGGGGCTGGTGACCTGCTGGAGCCTGGGTGACCACCACTGGAACATTGACCTTGTAAAGCTGACCTTAGTGACACAAACAGAGATGGTGAAATGACATTTCTACATACAGACTGGTGACAAACTGAGGAAAAACCAACATCAAGTGCCTTAGTAAGGTGTTTGGCATAGATTCTCCAAGTTTCTGGAAGACTGCTGAACTTTCTGCACCACTGAACTCTCACATTTGCATCTCCATCCCTCCAGGAGAGTCCCATAGACTTGGATAATCTATGTCAAGCTGTTCTGGTGGCTTGTGGTGGTCCAACAACTTGCTAAGGCACTTTATGTTGGTTTTTCCTTTAATTTGTCACCTGTCTGTATTAGCTCATGCTAAAAATAAAAACAAAAAAGACCTGTCATAGGTAAGTTGTGCCTTACCAGAGGCTGTTTGTAGAGTGACTCCAGCTGGTATTTGCACAGGGTAAGCCAACCCAGCAGGGAGTGAGAAAGTAGCAAGAGTCTCTGGGTTACTCTGCAATTAAAAATTTTGCACAAAGAAAAACATACAGTTTGACTTTCAGTAATCCCGTGATGTATAGCACATCCTGATGATCACACTACACCTAAATCTAAACCCCTAAGATGAAAATTGATGAAATGATTGATGAAGTTGATGATACACTGCGGACTTTTCTCAGTGCACTTGACTGTATCCAAAAACCACAATTCCCACATCACAAGTATTACGCCGTCTTCTTTTTCATGCTCCTTAACTATATTTATGCCAATTTGTCTGTTCCACACTCCTTAGTGCCATGTCAAGCTGCCATGTTACCACGTGTCAGGCAAACAAGGTGAACCTGACCTGCGCAAAAATCCACATGATGTCAGAGAAGGGATTTAGACCTTGTTGACACTTGCCTTGGCTGGAAAGCTGTGGATATTTTGACCTGTGGGGATCATGACTGAGGCTGGGGATAGAAATAGGAGCAAAGTTGGAGATAAAGTAGATGAAGTTAGAGGATGTCAAAAAAAAAAAAAAAATCTTTGAACTATTTCAGTGCTGAAGAAACTATTTTACACCTCTCGTTTACCAGCAGTGCTGTCAATGGTCACTACATCCTGCAGAAGTCTCACTAAATTCAAATGTTAGTGTTTAATTACATAAACAACCATTGCACAAGAAATGAATGATAAACCTTTCCATAATACATACTAGCTAGAGCGCATACATTAACACTTATAACACTGAGATATGATCTATAATGTTATTTGTGTGTAGCATATAGGCTGATGTTTTCTCACTCACAAATTAGGGTCTTTTTTTTTTGTGTGTGTTGTCTTCATTGTGCGTATTGTTCATCATTAGTTAGTTAACCCTAACCTTAACCAATAAGGGAACCTGACCACCCAAATATGAAACATTCTGTCTCCAACAATCTTGGCAAGACAAGAATATTTTGAAGCAGCTCCTGGTATCCTGGAGCAGGCAGAGTCATACATTACTGCGCTGAATCAATTGTTCATGTGTGAGAGTTTCGCAAATCTACGCTTACCATCTAGACATGACCCTTTTAAGGATTAATTGAAGGACGTGTATTCCATTTAGGCAGCAATGTCCAACCATGTGCCATGGAGGGCCAAGAGGCTGCAGGTTTTCATTCCAACCAAAAACTCTGCTTG